>JANIJG010009021.1:0-73119 GCA_024611175.1 Megaceryle torquata | reverse complement strand
GGATGTTATGGGAGACAGTGTCAGAAGTCTTGCTGGAGTCAAGGTAGGCAACATCCACTGCTCTCCCTGCATCTACCAGTGAAGCTACAACCTAGTAAGAGGGAGCTGCTACTCTTCATGGAAGGTCCATGTAATGTATGTAAGAAGGTTTAGAAGAAATATTACTTTAGAGAATACTATCTGTGAGGCAGCAGTTGCTTCAGCTGAAAGGAGACCCTTGGTCCCTTGTTTTCCCCAACAAAGGGATATGCTCTGCTTAGGTTCTGCCTTGGAAAATAGAAACAGGCACTACATTCTAGTGCAAATATGTCACCTACTTGTATGGTGCTAATTAATGTTTTAGAGCAGGTGAGACTGATTGTGCAATTTTTCACATGCAGGCATGTTCTCATGTTAGAATGTCACATCTAACTATAAGTAAACAATTTTGTCGTTACTTGAAGGAAAGTGATGTCCCAGGCAGAACTCACTTGATGAACCTAAAGAGGAGGGTGAGAACAAGATGATGGGCTTTAAGGTGGTGTTAGCTTTTAACTTCCCATGTGTTCTTCATCCATAGTGTTCTCTTGTAAAGAAGAAATTAAAAAGCATGATCCTGAAGAAGTTTCTGCAGTTGAATTCAATATGAAAAAAACCAACCAAAATTATAATCATATCTTCCCTAGAATTCTTGGTGTGGGGAAGTTTATGCTCATTTCGCATGAGTCTGTGTAGCATCTTACTGGACTTTAGATGTGGACCCATGGAGTGCTTGTCTGGCAGCAAACTAACAATGAAGTCTGTTTGGTCAGTTGTTTCTACTTAGCAGCAACACTGAATCTGGGAAGCTTTACAGCTGAGCTTCCAAACTGAAATAGTGCTATGATCATTGCTGATAGTGGGTCACTGGTCTAAATAATCTGTTTTGTCACTTGCAGACCTTGTTCTGAAAAAAAAAGTTTAAAATGGTATGTGGCATGGCATTGGTTCTGTGGACTAGCAGCCTGGTGAATTGTGGTCATTAAAGATACTTGCAAAGATGAGATAAAGGCATACCATTAAATAAGAGTTCCACCCTGTTGCACTGCTGTTGTGTAGGTCATTAAAAAAAAAAAAAGGGGGACTGTTCTGTAGTGAAAAATGTTACATTCTGATTTATTTTTGGAAGGAAGTCCCACTCCTGCTGTGCTAATTCAACAACCTGGCATCCAGACCTCTTGAGAAATTGATTTTGGCCGTCAGGGGAAGAGGAAGATTAAGGACAACTTGAAACAAAAATGGCATAATTTTCTGTGACTCTGAATGCAGGACAGATACACACTCCTAGATACAAAATATGAAGCTGAAATATAATGGGAATGACATGCTATCCCAAGCTCAGACTATCTGCAGGACAGTGTGTGGATGTTCTCTCCTGATTTACTCCTCCATGTGAGTAGATTCTGTAAGTGCTGGTTAGTTCTGTGGAAAATCAATCCACATATTCCTGAAATGAAAATAAACATTAGCACGTGTCTTTTTTTCCCTGTGTAGCATGCCATTCCAAGTGAGATGTCGCACATCAGGGTGCTTAACATGGCTTATTCACTGGCAGCTGGGCTGCCTGGCCTGTCTCCTTCCTGGAAGTGCTAATTGAATACTGTACCACTCTGAAAAATTAAGGACTTCTTGTCTCAACTTTTCCCCAGTCGGTGGCATGCTGACACAGATAAAGCATAAATGTTTTTAGTAGCCTATTCCAAATCACAGGAATAAAATAAAATAGGGTGTGTGAATAACAATACTATGTGATCTGAAACTGCTCTGCAAAATGAGTCTCTCTTTGTATTACATATGGCTTCTTTATCTGTTTTCTTTGACCAATTAATAGTGGTCAGAGGCATACTTTCTGGTAGTCTATGCCAAGTTGTTTGAGTTAGGAGAATCTTAATTTCTGTAAGCTTATTGATGCAGATGTGAGTTGGCAGAGTAATTGCTGTGTCAACTGGAAAGGCCATTGCCCTTACTGTTTTCAAAGGTGTTTTTTATGATAAGCCAAGTAAATGGTCTTTCTCCCCCTGTTTGAAGAGAGTTTAAACTTCTTGGTACTCTTGTGTTCAGAGTTGGTTTTCTGCTGCCCTGGCCTGTGAGTAAAAGAACCCCAAATGAGGTAGGCACAGACATCTTATTGCTAGCATTTATAAGGATTAAGCTTTTAACTTGTTTGGACAAGAAATGCCAGAACTTCCAAATAACTGCTTGACACATGGCCAGGGATATTCAGACCTTGTCTTTTGGGCTGAGGTCTGCATGATAGTGTCTGGGTCAGCTGAAAAGGCTGATACTTTGAAGAACTCCTGCTGATCAGAAAATAAATGAAAAGTCAGTTGTGTGCCATGAATGATCTATTTAGAAGTGATATTTCTTTCAAGGTTGGCACTATTTTAACACATTTGCAGTATTTTCTACTCATTTGTAATCCCAGGTAAGACCTGCATTAATGCTCTTTTTTTTTTTTTTACTGCGTTTATACCAAATACTGTTTTTTCTGATGCCAAACTCCATTAACTGTCTGTCGATAGCTCTTTGAGGTTGCTAGCTTCAATGTTCAATAGCAGTGTGATCCTGAGAATAATACAGCTTTCTTACTTGCACCTTCTGGGACTTGGAGGTCCTGGAGAATGATGTGAAAGTGTCCATTTTAATGAATAGTGATGTAATCACTATTATGTTGTTGGCACAACCTGGAACTTCTCATCAGCATCAGAGAAAGTGTGTACATTCATTACAGCTGTTCCGGCTCTGTCATGATGTTGCTGAATATATGTAATCTCTTTACCAGGCCTGCTGCTCATGGATTCTGATGGCAGACTGCTGCTGGAATTTCTTCTACTCACTCTGAGCGGCTCTATCCTACCTTAATTTAGAGCAGAAACCCTTCTCTGTAGTGTTGGATCTGTCCAGAGTCTCTGCAGCAGCTGAAGTGGCTAGGAGGAAATAATGCGTGCAGTCTTGTGTGTTGTTAGACTATGAATGCAGACAAGGGGTTGAGGAAGATGTTTGCTATAGCATAAAAGAGTCTTTTAATCAGTGCTTAACTCTGGTGCGCCAAGAAGCTTGGCATGTTCCCCAAAATTGGAATAACTCATCACAGCTCATTCATAAATGTAATGTGCAAGTAATGAATCACCATGTTGTTTGTAGATGTTCATGGACAAATGGATCCAGGAAAAAATTGTAAAAAGCATGTGAAGGCCACTGAAATGAGAGAAAGTTTTGACCTGATCTCTGTTGCAGTGAAAGGAGCTTTCTGCAGTAGCAAGATAATTAATGTACTGATCGTGAAATTTTAATGTTATGACATTATCTGGAGCATTGCAAATACACCTATTAAGTTCTTACTTTCAATATGTGATAATAATCATATTATCTTGCAAATTTATGAAGTATTTTATTTCAGTGTTAAATACTACATGTAATGTTTCTGTCCCGTTGGTCTTCTATCTTTTTTTAGACATTTTATGGGGAAAGTGGATGTGTCATTACCATCTCTTTTATGAATTAATCATGGAACACAGTATTAATATGAAGACTGTATTATTTAACATTATATACTGTAAAAGTATCCTGGAATAACTTAAAATACAATTTCCAGGTTATTATTTCTAGCTGAAACACTTAAGTACAGTCAGAGTCACAGTACACCAAGTAATGAAGGTAGACTCAAATTTTACTGTAAAATGGGAATTGAAGAAGAGTTTATATTTGGTACAGTCCTGGTATTATTAAAATAGGCCTGCAAGTATCACTTAGTGAACACTTTCACAAATTCAGGTTATATTTAGCATGAATTAGAGCCAAAATCACTTCATCAGAGCTATAGAGGTTACTTGTTTGGATCTCTGAATAACTTAATGGATAAGGTATTTTATAAATCTAGGTAGGTGCAAGTTGGTTGATATTCTTAATGAGTGATGTTATAGTTTGATTACTTATTTCCTAATAATTTTCAGTAAAGGAAATGGAAGAACTAATGGAATACTGGAAAACTGGGACATGCAAGTGAGAATTGCCACCAAAGCTGATTTCAGTGTTTCTGTTGTGGCTTATTTTCCCCCATTCAAGCATTACCTGCTGTTTTATGTTCATCTTACAATGTTTATAATTGGAGTTGATGTAGCATTGGTGTAATCTTTATTTGTATCTTATTTTTTTTCCCCCAGTCCTGAGGTTTGCATAAGTAAAGTTTTGCCATGTTTACAGACTGATGGCACCATTTCATCAGTATTCAGCACTGCAAGAGAGTGTATGCTAGCAGTAGAGATTGTGCTTATTAGCATGAGTTGTTGGAAATCACCTTCTATTCCTGACAAATCCTAGTCTTTTAATAGATAAAACTTGTTCTTTATTCAAGAATTTGGCTTTTGTTGTGGAAACAGAGATATTTTAAAAATTTTTATTTTTCAAGTGCGACCTGTGTTCTTTAGAACAATCCTATACTTTCTGCAGTTACAACTAAGAGAAACTGGGTAGTCCTCTGTCATGTTTCAGACTGGCGTTTGCCTGACAATTGAATTAAATGTTTTAGATTCACCTTCGAAGTTGTGGAGAGAAGAGCTCCTTTAGTTCCAGTTATTAAACTAATTGTGTGCCAGCACCCAAGGTTTCACTGTTACTTTGGGTTTTTTCTAACACCTTACAAGAATACTTCTTTGCTTCTTAGTACATATATGCTGTAATATTTATTATAAATATTTTTGAGGCATATACTTTTTCATCAATGGGTAAAGATAGTTTGAAGGAGTAAGACTAAGTAAAAAAAAAAAAAAAAAATGTTGGCTCCTATAGGGTAGGAGACATACCTAGGCAAGTAAAAGCAGTCAAGTAGAAGTGTGAAAGCTGGTGACTACAGCACTGCTTGCATTGCTGCTGGTGCTCTGCACGTTCAACCAAGGGAGGGAAACCTAAGCAGTTTTCTCTGGTGCTGCTCTGAATTTTGGTTGAGGCGTATGCTTTTTCAGTAAAAAAATAAACCAACCAAAACAAACAAACAAACAAAACCAAAAACAAACACAAAAGAACCCCAAACCAAACAAACAAAAAAACCCCAAAACAACCCGACCCCAAAAAGACCAAACAAACAAAATAACCCACCAAAAAACCCCCAAACAAACATTCACAGAGACCAAGGATTCAGAGCAAGCACTGCATCTTCCCTACCAATCTGAAAAGGTAGGTTTTGCACTGGTAATGGTAGCTGCTGGGTGAGAAGCAAGTTCCCATTGTATTGTGTTGAAACTTGGCATATTAGCACATCAGCCTTATGTGATGAGGTGAGCTTGGCTGTGGAAAGAATGTGCTGGTTTGGCAGGTGATGGACTTGTGTGTGACTAACAGATATCTTTGTGTTACTATTCATTGGGTAACACTGGCATGCTTTTAAGAAGGAATCCTTTCATACTACTTTAGTGGTTTGTCAGGGGATGTTGATTGTAAAAATAATTTATCCTTTTACACAAGATATTTGAATAATGCTGCCTGTAGCTGTATCTGTAAATTTGTCTGTTGGAGTCTTGCTCTGTATTTGCAATTATTTTTAATTTGGCATAACTTCTGCCAGTTTCCAGAACAAAACAGGATGTGAAATATCCACAAATAATGTCAGCATTCTTTAGTTACATGCCTATATTTATACCTTCATAGGATTGAAATGCAGACCTTATTGTTAGGTGCTTCAGTGAAGCTCATATTTTGATGCCTAATTTTTCTTTAATCAATAAAAAGTCTGATCTTAGAGTATTAATGCTAAAGTGTCTCGATGCATCCAGAAGTTATATTTGTAAAGCTTTCTATCCAGGTTAGCCTGAAGAACCCCATTGCGCTCATCCTGCAAGCTTTCTCAAGCTGGGCTTTCCACCTGTAGCTTGAGGAGCAGGGACCTTTCCTGCTTCCCATCACTGCAGTAGTGTACAGAGGTAGCAGCTCTATGCCTTGCCCATGCTTGTCAGCTTAGGAGATGGATATTTACTGCAGTTAGCTCAATGACTATTTGCAGGGGCTTTTTTTCCAGTTTAATTTAATTTACATAAGAACCAAACTTACAGATCTTTTCATGAAGAAGCTGCTCATCTCCTATCATACAATTCCATATGGCAGAGTATATCTACTGTGATAATGTGGGTTTATTTATATTTTGTATATCCAATTCAAATATTTTGACTTTAGCCTTAAGCATTGTCATGTGTGAGAAATTGGAAGGAAAACTTCTCTGAACACTTGATGAAAGAGTTGATGGTAATTTGGTAACAAGAAAGCTAGTTTTAGAATATACCCCTTGAAGTATCTGTAAGCCCAGGAAGCTGCAGGTAGACTATACTCCCGTGAATTCATGTGGTGCTATTTGATTATTTTTCTTTTCCCTTAGCTAAAAGGTCAGGAGGGTATGTCATACTCTCCATTCTCTCTTTATGTTAGTACTTTGTAGAGAGAGATTTGATTGCATGATTTATTAAAATAGTATAAATAAGTATCAGTTGAAATAGAAACTTACATTAGGTCAGAGTTAATGATTTAAAACACACTTTGTAGCTGAATGAAAGGAAAAAAAAAAAAAGGTCCTTAAGTATACACTGATAGCAGTTTCACCCCTTGGGTCATACAGGTCTGTTGTTTTACAGCCTCTAGGAAAAGTTTGTTACTGTCAGAGTGAGTGTCTGTAATAGCAGACTAAGCAAACCTGGGCATCATACTCTGCTACTACACTCTACAGTAAGAAGTTTGGAGCAGATTCGACCAATCGTATGGAATTTTAGGGAATTACCGCAGGTTCTGAACTTTGTCTTTAAACTCTTCAAGTTACCTGATCTGTCTTAACCAAAGACGAATCACCTTAACCGCCTTCTTAATCAAAAATCCTCGCTAAAGAAGGGATGGAGGAAGACCAAGCACTGTGCCTTGTTGGGGAAGAGTCTCAAGACTGTTTCACTTTGCTTGAGATGTTCTACCCTTCTGTTGAGTTGCCTGTGGATCTTCTTTGATGAGAAGGGTTCGGGTGGGACAGAGTCATCTTCTGTTTAAGTTGCTGGGTAGTAGATGTTTGGAGGAAAAAAAAAAAACCCCAAAAAAGTATCCTCCTAAAGTGCTTCATTCAGAAAGTACTTTATTCTTCTATATACTTTGGGAGACTTAGGAAGTAATTTATTTTTTTTAAGGTGATTTGTGTCTTCACTCTTAACTATATTAAAAATATAGTAAAAAAAGTAGTAAAACTGTAATGGAGACTAACAAAACGGTACTCCTAGTAGCTTAGAAATTGGATGGAAATAGAGATCTATTTATTTTTACTTAGTTTCCCCACAACATCCTCCATTCTCTAAGAGGTCATTATCCTTACCTCTATTGCATGTCTCTGCTGCTTGTAATTTGCGCAAGCAACAGAAGCAGCAGAATAAAATTGGTGCACGGTGGTTTGGTTTTTTTGTGGGTTTTTTTTGACAGTTTCATTCATTCACAAAATCACTGTATTGCAGGAGTGACACTGGCTAACCAAGGTTGCTCTCTTGCCTTGTTAGAGCTGTAGTCAGCAACTAAGGCACTCTAGGTGGCTGTAGGCAATTTAGGCTTAGGGAAACAGCATTGCAGTACTTCATGTAAGAAGGTAGGGTTCTTTACAACTACAGAAGTCATCCTTTTTAATTTGTATAAAAAGCAGTAGCTTTGATACACATACACACACACACCCCCCACCACTTTTTTTTTTGGGGGGGGGGGGTTGTGGTGGTTTTTTTTGGGGGGGGTGTTTTTTTGTTGGTTTGGTTTTGTTTTGTTTTGTTAGAGAAAACTGTTTGGATATCACTGGTGAGTGATATTGGATTCTGCAAAAGTTGCCATCTTTGCTCCAGTTCTCTGTAGTTCTTGTCAGCTTTTTGGAGAGTTGTCAGCTTGAAATCTGGGCTGTTTGGAACATAGATGTGATATACTTGAAGGTATTTAATATGGTTTAGAGTTTTTGTGTCAGTTGGTGGTTTTATACCTTCAAGGGGAAGATAAAAAAATCTACAACATGCTCGATAGAAGAAAAGCAGCTTACTGCATTGTACTTTACAAATAAATTCTGCTGACTTACAGTTCTATCAAAAGCATAGTGTCAACTGCAAAAATTATATATAATTTTCTCTCTGTTAATGCTATGTTACTTGTAACAATAGCAGCTGAATGAGTTTTTACTTGAAAGTATGTGCTCATGAATATATGGCACTGTCTTGGCCAGACTTGCTTCTTCAGGAATAGCTTTATATCAGAAAGTTTTCTTTGTGATGGGAAATAACCAAAGTGTGATGTTTGCTTTGTTTTTTAAAATGTTGCCTTTGTAGAAGGCATTTTTATCACCTGTCAGCTAATTGAATTGAGAGTATTTGTCACTTGGGTGAGGTACAGAATTTAGTTTAAAAAAGAAAAAGTTTAATATTAGACTGATCAATTATCGAAGTTACGTTACCAAGAAGCTTATGTACTTGTAGTTTATGTTGATCAGATATTAAGGCATTAGTATAAGCATGCTGTTTGCTCAGTTTTAGCTTTTTTCTTGTGTATTTACATTGTCCAGGTTACAGTGTGCTTTGAGTTTTGCTTTTATGCTTGCTTGGTAATAAGAAAGGACTAAATAACATAGCCATTGGCTATCATATCGGTATGTAAGGTCTTTGTATTATTTCATCCTTCTATATTGGGCTCTCTTGGTATAGGTTGTCTTAACGTCTTTACTTCTGCATTCTGCAAATATGGTTACCAGAGATATCGCTCACCTGTTACCCTCTCTTTTGAGATCAGCAGCCATCCTTTTTAATGATGAAATGGCAGGTTCATCAGTCCACAGAGCAAAAAACCTAAGTTTGTGTTTGGATGTGCAATAAATGAACTTCCTGGACTAGGAGGTTGAAACTTTCCTACTGTAACCTTCAACATTACAGACGTGTTGGGCTTTGATGTTTAAGATTATCTTAAATCTGTTTCTTGTGTAAATTCTTGAGGTGTTTTAGAATCTTTTTATAACTTCATTCAGAATTTTGGTTTCTCTTATAGGACCCCAGCTGAATGCACAACTAGAAGGTTGGCTTTCTCAAGTACAGTCCACAAAAAGACCTGCTAGAGCCATTATTGCACCGTAAGTTTGAAATCTGGTTTTAGTATATATAATACTTGGATGTATATATAATACTTTAGTATACATAATAGATATAATACTTTAGTATATACAGTACTTGGATGAGTGGAAAACACACCTGATTAACACAGTGCTCAGAGACTGGTACCACCGTTGGAATTTTGGGTTCTTTGATCATGGGGAAGTTTATATGGTACCTGGTCTGCTGGTGAGAGATGGAGCACATCTGTCTCAAAGGGGAAAAAGAATCCTCGCACAGGAGTTGGTGGGGCTCGTCAAAAGGGCTTTAAACTCGGCTCGCAGGGGGAAGGGGATAAAACCAGACTTACTGAACATGAGCCTAAGGATAGCCTTCAGACTATTGTCCTACTCGCAGAATATTCATGGTTGGAAAGGACCTCCTAGGTCATGGAGTCTAACCATACCCATAACAAAAAAACACCTAAAAAAACCCCCCACCTAAATACCCTGATCAAACATGACTTCAAAACACAAAATAACCCTCTCCATGGCTGTCACTAGTGTGTCCTGAAGCACCAGGTCTACGTTTCTTAGATACCTCCAGGGATGGTGACCCAGCCACCTCCCTGGGAAGGCTGTTCCAGTGCCTCACCACTCCTTCTGTAAAGAGTTTCTTCCTATTATCTAATCCAAGTTATCCATGGGACAGCAATGTGCCCTTGTGGCCAAGAAGGCAAATGGTATTGTGGGGTGCATTAAGAACAGTGTGTCCAGCAGATTGAGGGAGGTTCTCCTCCCCCTGTACTCTGCCCTAGTGAGACCTCACCTGGAGTTTTGCATTCAGTTCTGGGCTCCCCAGTTCAAGAGGGACAAAGATCTACTTGAGAGAGTCCAATGGAGGGCCACAAGGATGTTTAAGGGACTGGAACACATGCCTTATGAGGAAAGGTTGAGAGACCTGGGGCTTTTTAGTGTGGAGAAGACTGAGAGGAGATCTAATTAATATGTATAAATATATGAGGGCTGGGTGTCAAGAAGAAAGGGGCAACCTCTTTTCACTTGTGCCCTGCTATGGGACAAGGGGCAGTAGATACAAGCTAGAGCACAGGAAGCTCCACTTCCTCATGTTGAAGACTATTACTGTAAGGGTCACAGAGCACTGGAACAGGCTCCCCAGAGAGGTTGTGGAGTCTCATTCTCTGGAGACTTTCAAGGCCCATCTGGATGCATTCCTGTGTAACCTGCCCTAGATTCTATGATCCTGCTCTGGCCGGGGGGTTTGACTCCATCTTGAGAGGTCCCTTCCAACACTTAACATTCTATGATACTTGATTGGTTAAATGCTGCTTTATTTTGAGTGATTTTTAAAACTGATGAAAGCTTGTATTTAGCTGAAAAGAATGTCATGTAGTTTCTAAATATGTATTTTGAATATGGCAGAGGATGGAAGAAATCTGTGCACATTTTGGTATATGGTTAGCTTCCCTTTGCTGATGGGCTGCCAATGTTAACATTCACTCATAATCCAGTAAGACAGATAAAAAGTGTATTAGTGGAGTGGTAGTTTAAGATGACAGCTCTTTCATGCACTTCTAGTATAGAACAGCTACACCTATTACAATAAAACAAACCAAACAAAACTTCATCACCCCCCCAAATCAAAATTTAGTAAAGCTTAAAACAAAAAGTAATGTGACACTATTCAGCTATCCAAATTTTTTTTTCTATTTTTAGATTGGTTTTTTTTTTCATCCACAGCAGAAATGGGGATCATCTGTTTAAGTACAATTCAATTTCCTGAACCCAGTTGTGACATATAATAAGTATGTTGGTCATTCCAATTTATTATGAGTTGGAAGGAAACACTAGAAAAAGCAACATAAATATGTTGTTTTTCCTGTGCTAACATAGCATTGACATAATGTTTGAAGTATTCCATAATAGTATGGAGTAAGCAGAAGAAATTGTCCCAATTCTGCCTTAAGATTTTCTTACAGGAATGTCACGAAAGAGGCCTTTTAGCTGTAGATTAGGTAACCTGGGTTCTTTTTCCAGAATCACTGGATGTCTTCCTCTGGCCTCACCAAATTGTTTCATGAAAGACTGACTAAGTCTGTGGATGAGGAAGCCTTTCAGAAGGCTCTTTTGACATCAAGGAACATACCTTGCTGTCTCTGTCTCCTGTTTATCCAAAATCCTCCAGTGCTGTCAATGGGGAACTCATATCTTCAAGCATCCTTTATGTCCCAGGACTTGCAGCACATATCAGTGTCAGTACCAGTGTATAGAGAGACCATCTGGGAAGCTGTAGTTTTGTTGTTCCATATACTGCACTCAAAATAAATTTTAAATATTGACCTAAGGTCACAGGTGCTCCAGATGAGCTCCAGAGGTGATGTGGGCATGGCCTTCTGCTGTGGACATGCTGAGTGACCGTGAGCACTTTTCCACCACTCAGCCTGGGGCCCTGGGGAATGAATGTTCCCTGGAATAAATACATTTAGTGGTGTAAACTGAATCTTCTGCTCTTTTTAACAGTCTTGGAGGGAATGGGTCTTAAGCTTTCAATGTGGCGTTTGAAACAAGTAGTCAGAATAACGATCAATGTTTTTGGAGCGTACACAGGTCAAGAAAGGCTGCAGGCCAGAGTGGTAGGAAATGATAAAGCAGGTATCACATTCCCAGCAGTAGAAGCTACCAGGCTGCATTCCTCTCCTTTCCTTGTGCCCATTTATTCTATTGCTGGGGTATTCCTCAAAGATGGAGCACTTTTATTCTCTGTTCATCTGCTGCAATATGTTGTCTCTCATTGCCAGACCTCTCTACTGTCATGGTATGCAGTTGCTTGAGTATGGTTAGAAGAGCTTTCTCCAGCACCTTGCTACTCCTTTGTCCCCTGGCTGCACATTATTATCATGAGCTTCTGATATGCAGTTGTGTAGTCTGTCTACTGAAACAGTGCTCTCCAGCTCTTTCAGGATTGCTCTATTTCTAGCTCATTGGAAACAAATAATATTTAAGATATTAACATTTAATAACAATATCAACATATTTAAAGTGTTAAACAATATTTAACATGTTTACCTTTTTGACACTTTGATTTGCAGCCATGCAGGATATACCTATTGTGGATCTTGTGCAGCCCATGCTTACAAACAAGTGGATCCTAATATTACGTAAGTATTAAAGTTTTTCTTTACAAAGACAGTGCCATTGCAGTTCTCTGAGAAGTTGAACGCTCTTTTAAAATTCTTAACACCTTGAAGTACTCAGAAATTTTAATTTTGTACCCTGTTTAGTCTTTTAAGCATCTCTTCTGTTTTAACATCGTAAATGTTCAAATTGTTTGGGTGTTAGAAAATAATAATAAAAAAATGTAGTATCATTGAAATTGAGAATGTAGAGCAGTATTTTCAAAAACTATGGTGAATTACTGGTAGTAACTGCTAAAAGTACGGGTACTTTTTAGAAGGGAGAGATTAAAGGTGTTCCTTTTTTTGCAGGTAAATAACATTTAATTTACTTTATTACTTAACATTGCACTGTAATTCTAAAAGTCCAAGCTGGGTTGTTTTATACTGATCACAGAGCGTCTGTTTCTTTTTTTTGGTTTTGTTGTTGTTTGGAGGTTTTGTTTGGTTTTTTTAAGTATATGAAAATATTTGATCATGATTCTGCATTGGTTTTTCAGTGCAGGATTATGGGCTGAATGCTACCAGGATTCTCTTCTGCTGTGGAGAAAGTGACCAGTGTGTGTATATAATATCTGAAGTCAGTGAAAGTTACTCATTGTAATGATTTTAAATGGACTTGTTTCTAAGAGCACAACAGTTTAAAAAAAAAAAAAAAATTTAAAAAACCCCAACATGCTACTGAAGTCTGTGTCTGCCTCTGAAAATATGAATCCCGTTATTCTAGGTTAAAGGAATATAATTCTTCTGTGTTCTGCTGACTGCAATGTTTTTATAAATGACAAAAATTTAAAATATCTCCAGTATTTGCTCAAAATATGTATTTTGCAATGTTAATAAAAAACCTGGCTATGTCTTATCAGTTGCTCATGAGATAACATGTTGTAATGCTCTCCAAAATCAATGGGTTTAGTTCTTTCTAAACTATTCTAAAAAAAGTGAAGATAACTTAAGGTGTGACAGATAACTAATTTCTCTAACATTTCTAGAACAAGTTGCATTCCCCAGATTGAGTGGCATAGAGTTGATTGAACTTTCTGGATCATTTGCTATTTTACTGCATGGGATGTTCAGAATTAACCTTTCAGATGATGTATTGCACATTTGGATATTTATGAGCTCTGTAAAAAGTTTTAGTATTTTAGTACAGCTTCATATAGCACTCCACATGTAAGGAAAAAGAATATATCTTTACATGTCTCCCATGCCTTTTAGTTCAGTGCCAGAAACAAGATGGTATGATCCTGAATCTGGAACGCTGAATTTCCTATAGTTTCGTTGTTTTCTTTTTCTTTTCTTTAAGTCCTGTGGCAGGAGACTCTTAACATCTAATCAAGAGCCAGGAACTGAGGACTTGATGAAGTAACACCATGATGACACATGAAAACTTGCAGTATCAGCTAAAGCTTTGAATGTGCAGGCCCGAGTCCCTGTTGTTGATGCAACAGCTGGATAAAAACATCATTTGACTTAAATTTTAATTTGGTGAAATCTGAAGTAAGATAACTAAGTAAATAAGTGAAAAGCTCTGAATAGGTGATAAATCCATAACCTGTGTTTGAGGGCACATACCTGTAGTTATTGAAAGTGGTGTATAACTTTTAGTTGTGTTGGTTCAAGGAGAGAATTCAAAAATCTGCTCTAAGGACCAATAACACATTATTCAGCCTCCAAATGAGTCCAGTCAGACTGATTTCTAGCTGATGAGTGATTGTCCTCTGATACATAACCTGCTTAAGAGGTTTAAGGCTACAGGAAGCATTGTTGAACTGATCTTGTAATCATTTCTGAGATACTGAGCAAGGCCAGGCCATGGATTGATCTGTGGTCTTAACACAGCAGAGTAAAACTCTATTGGTAACTACCAGAAAGTGTTGCTTTGTACGTTTTTATTAAACTTATTACTCTAAACCAAGTCTCTGTACAGCTGCAGTTGTCTAAATTATGGGCTTTTGTGTTAATTGTTGTAGCCGAAAAATTTTCATTCTTGGGCCTTCCCATCACGTGCCCCTTTCCCGATGTGCACTTTCCAGTGTGGACATTTATAGAACACCTCTGTATGATCTCCGAATTGACCAAAAGAGTAAGTGCATGATAAAGCTTACATCTTGAAGATTGCTGAGGCTTGAGTAGTAACTGTGGTACTGCAGTGCTGAGGACTGTCTTGCTGTTGGGCACTTTGTTGTTTTTAAGCAGCACACAAGTAAAATTTGTTTTTACTGCAATGAAAGCTAACTTCTGATGATCCTGGTGGTTGCAGGCATTGCTATATTATAACCTTAATGTCTCTCTTGCTCCTGCAAGTAAAGAATTCTCAATCTCTGCTTATCTTTTCCATTATGAGTGTGTGCCTCTTGACAAGTCATCTTTAAAAGGGATCTCAAAATTAAAAATCCTACATTTGAATAACAGCCCACTACACACCTGCTCCATTATTATGTGAAGTATTCTGTCTGCAAAAAAAAGATAGTTGGTTTAATTGGTTTGAGTTTATTTCTGATAGAGGAATAATAGAGGAACAAAAAGCTGCTCTTATTTGGATGCATTATGGCATGTGACTTTTTTTTCTTTAAACTGTCAGAGTATGTCCAGAACTTTAAAACTGTTAGTCCATGAAATACCAGACTTTCAGACTAAGCTTAAAGATGTGATGAAGATAGATTTTATTTTTTTTTTTAATATCTAAATGACACCATGTCTCTTTCAGAAGGGCGAATCAGCACAGATAGGTTGCTATTTTGTCACAACTGTGATAAGCAAGCTAGTTCAGGCTTTCTACATAGTGCCTGCAAACGCTTCCTTAGGTGACAGATGTTTTGGTTTCTGCAGAACTCCCTTTATGGAGCAGAGAAATTGTTCATCCAGTTTTCAAAATGTAGAGATGACTCTGCATACCACCAAATGAATTAGAGAGTAGAAAAGATAATTTATACATGTGAATTATTTAATCGGTTTTTGCTGTCTCTAGATTTCATGATTCAGTTAATAATAAACTATTAAGTAGAAACACATCCAGCAATGGCTCAGCTGATCAGCAGTTTTGTTTTTTTTTTTTGAACATACAGTGGTGTAGTTTGTGAAACCAATTCAGTGACTGGGCAAATGCATGCATATTTTCAAATGTGTTTTATTTGTGTTACTTATATTTTGTATTATAACCGAAAATCTTTCCCAATATACTAACAAGGTCACTGATTTAACACAGTTATTTTGTAAACTGCATCAATTATGTCTGTATCTTAATGACTTGAACATAATTCTAATTTTGAATTTATTTAAATACAAGTGGTTTATGATAACAGCCCTTGGGGCAAGTAATTTGTTATAGTGGGCTTGCTCTGATAAATATGTACTGCAGCTTGCTTTACAGTGTGTGTTTGTTTGCTTGTTAAAAAGTAGTAAAATTTCATTCTTAATTCATTTCAGTTTATGGAGAGTTGTGGAAGACTGGGATGTTTGAGCGTATGTCCCTACAGACAGATGAAGATGAACACAGTATTGAAATGCATTTGCCTTACACTGCTAAAGCCATGGAAAGGTACTAGGGTTAATTACTAATTCTACAAGAATGACCATTATATGCATTACATGTGAAGTGCATTAAGAAGTATACCCTTTGTGAAGTGTGTGTATATATGTATATCATACCCTAGATGGTGTATAATACTCGCAATCCCCTACTTGCCAAGAAAAACTTTGGGGAGGAGAGGGTCAGAGACTAGGATTAATTGCTGTAATAGAAACTGTGAGCAGAGTAAACACCTGAATGATGAAATTGGACCACACCTTGTAAACAGGTGTATATGTTTATATTGACTTAATAGAGTTACTATTAGACATGATTTCATGAATTTTTCTCAATAGTGGATTTATTTTTTTTTTCATTTTTGCAAGGCATCTGTGAAAGAACTTCATATAGTAATAGGTGTTTTCTGTGAGATTTTAAGTTTGTTTGGAGCCTTAATACTAATATTGAAATCAGGCTTCTGTTTACACCTGCTATTTCAGATGAGTGTTTGAAAAACTTTTCTTTAAAGGTGATAATTTTTGTCTATTTGTGGTGGCTGTCTTTTGGTTTTTTGTGGTTTGTTGTTTTTTTGTGTGTGTGCTTTTTTTTGTTGTTGTTGTTGGTCTTATGTTGTTTGTTTATTTTCCCCTCTGTATTTGTTTTTTACTTTTCTTCCATGATATTTGTGATATCCCCCCCCAGAGTATGAATTTACATCTGTGTGCTTTCTTGAGCATTTTCATATATGTTGGAAATTTATACAACATTTGTGCAGCGTCTATTCAGGAAGAACTTCATTCTTACTGTATTGCTCGTTTCATTTTTTCTTTTTGTTTGCTTGATGTTTTCACTTTGCAGCAAAGATAAATGCTATTTTGGAGGTGATATGTTTTCTGAAGCTGAAATAGTTTCAAGTCTAAACCAACTTCCTAGTATGACCTTACCAAACTAACTGTATCTTCAGTTCAGTAGTGCCTTTTTAAAACATTCTGCAATTTCAGTTAACAAGCCCTGAAAAACACTTCAGATGTTACTTGAATTACAACCTCTTTTCTTTTGCTTATAAGCCATAAGGATGAGTTTACTATTATTCCTGTGTTGGTCGGAGCACTGAGTGAGTCAAAAGAGCAGGAATTTGGAAAACTCTTCAGTAAATACCTAGCTGATCCTAGTAACCTCTTTGTGGTTTCTTCTGACTTTTGCCATTGGGGTAAGTTTCCCGTCTCTTCATTATAACAGTATGACGAATATTTTGTAGTGATTTTCAAATAATGTATTTTATTAAACATTGAACACTTTAACTTCTGGTAAATGTATCTTTGAAACTAAAATGCCTTTATAAAGCTAAAAAAAGATTTTTTTAATTTTTTTTTTTAATCTGGAACAATAGATGAAAAATATTAATCTGGTAACGTTTTTAGTGTAGTGGAGGGTATAAACGGTGAAGGTATATGAGTTTATGTGCATCTCTTTACTGTTGCAATGAAATAAGTGTCTGAAGATTCTTGCTCTTTTTACACAACTTTTAAGCCTCAAAGCAACATGCAAAACTAACTCTCTAAAAATTCAATGGACATAGCAACATCCCTCTGATGGACGTAAGTTTTGTACGTTTTACTGCTGGGTAAGATAGCAGATGGAGTTTTTATGCCAATTCACAGAGTTACCCCAGTTCATCTTGGTGGCAGAGCTGTAAAGACTCCAGAAGCCTTCTGTCCTGCTTTAACACTTTATTTTTCTTCTAAGTGTGATAATAGCTGGAAAAAGGACTGCTTCAGAAAGATATGTTTTATGTTATACAACAGACCTTCTCTTTTTCATTGTCATCTTTGGTCAACTTACATAACTAATTGCATATTTTACTCGTCTTTGAATTGGGGAATAGGTGGAGGTATATAGAATGACCTGGGTTCTGTTGTGGCTAATGAACCATCTAGAACCGTTCACTGAATTATCATGAACTTTTTCTTTTAAATTCCATTTACTGTGAGTATTGTGCAAGCAGAAGTAGCCTGACTTGAGGGTTGACTTTGTCAAGAGCGATAGTGAAATAAAATGTTGGTTTATGTTTTAATTTATAGAATTGGATTCCAAGGCAATAACAGGGAATTAATAAGTGATACTGCAGTGTCAGTTCTACATATCAGGTTTTTCTTTAGGAATATAGCTGCTCACCGTGTATTTTTTGCTTCACTTCTGGGCTGCTACTTTGATTGCCCTAGAATTTCCTCAGTGGAGCTAAAAAGTATAAAATAAATGAAGATTACTACTTTACAATTAATATATTTTCAATTATTTAGTACTAGGGAGTGTTTTAGCTACAATTTTTCCCTTTTTTATTTTATACATGGTTTTTGTTTCAAGGTCAGAGGTTCCGTTACAGTTACTATGATGAATCCCAAGGAGAAATTTATAGATCCATTGAGCACCTAGATAAAATGGTAAGTTTTCAGATTTGGTGGAACTAACTAACAAATTTCTCCTGTACATTACATTTCTTTGAAAATTTAGACATTTCTAACAAAATATTATAGAATAGCTATTTTATTGAATGTATACTTTTCCTTTGTTTTACCACAATAAGAACTTAGCTGTTGTTTTTAGCAAGTGTTATCCATTTTACTGACTGCGCACAATATATTGTGAGTGTAATCTAGTAAACATAATTTATGAGAATAAATGCATGTTAACCTACCTAAAATGCCCTAGTGTAATGAGATTCCTGTCCACATACCCTTTTACGTTTTCAAGAAGCAATAAAAATTAAGAATCAAGTATTGTGGTAGTTCAGGCTTAATAGCTATGATACCTGCATATCAAAACAGTGTTGTGATTATGCTAATGGTTTCAGCAACATCCATTTCGAGAGGAAATGCCGGAGGGTATTGTGCTGGTCAGGAAAAGGAAAGTTACCATTTCCTTGGGAGTAGTCTTTCATTCTGCTTCTTACTCTGTAGTAGGTGGTGGGGAAAAGCAGTAGACCATACTTCATTCTGGGCTTGGCATATGGCTGAAAGGAATGCTAAATACCTGAAGATCGTGATGACAATTATGTTGGGTTTTCTTTGTAGTCCTAGGATCCAAAGATTTCTTTTTAAATGGGAAAAATTGTGTTAATGTTCAAGTTTATAATAAAATTGTAGAATCGACGTAATTCTTCTTGAAATATATAACCTTAACATTTGTTTTAAAACTGTTTTGATCATTTATGTAACTTCTGTAAAATCTTTTAGAAGAGAGAGCTGTTGTTATTCAGGGCACATTAATTTCCCCCCCCCCCCCCTTCTTTTGAAGGAGTAAATCCTATCTGCTGGAAAGATTTCTGGAGTTTTTTTGCTTTTTCTTTCCATATTAATGTCTTTGGTTTTCCACTATTCATCGCTGGAATGGAAATAAAATAATTTGCCTTCACTCTTATTTATCCCATTTTTAATGATTCTTGTTGTCAGTTGAGAGGTTTCTCTAGAAAATGGTTTTCTACCGAGTCCCAGAATTTGCAGCCCTGAGTAGTTTTTCAGGAGAGCAGATTAAGGTGCATTAGCAAACATTAGTCTCCTGTTGTAATTTCTGTGGTGAAAGCTTGTAGAAAGACTGGACTTTGGCATTTAATTACTTTTAGTGAATACATTGCTGCACCAACTCCCTTGTGGTAATTATTCAGCCAAAAGGAAATTATGTTTTTTTGTAACATTGAGAATGATGTCTACTGTTAATTACTATGAAAATACTTTTTCAATCTTAAGCTTAACTGGAAAAGTGTGCTGCATAGCAGTAGACTGGTTATTTTTTGCCTGTTTATATCATGCCATATGTGAACACATGATTCCATATTCAGACTTTGTAAAGAGTAGGTTTTGTTTTCGATGAATTTCAGAATTTTCTTTTTAGCAGTATTGTGGGTATACTTGGGATGAGATCCACAATGCCTCAAAGATCTCCTGGTCGTGTTTCTCCAGCTGTTGGAAGGAGTTTATTCTATTTTGTATCCCCCACTCAGCTACTTCTTGTTTCCTTAGATGAGTATTGAATTTTGTAATGTCATTTGGCATGCTAAAGTAACTTGCATTTTTGTAACCACACGGCCTCTCCACAGAGAAAATAGCATTAAGATAGAAAAAAACTGTACTAAAACCATCAGAGGTTTTAACCTCTGCTATTATTGGCCCAATCATTTTATTGGACACAACTAGGAAAGCAATTGGCTGAGCACTTTGTAAGCAGGAAGATATTCTTGGGTAAGATGAAATTACCTTTTGTTAGAAATGCCCTTGTGGAAGGACAGTGGTCTCAGTCTTATTTAGACTGGACCTTAAGTACAGATACATGATTATTTTTCCTGGCTAGTACATAAACAACACTAAATGCTTTGGGCATTGAAGATTTTATAATATGGTAATTACTATGAGAAATGTTATTTGTTGTGATTTTTAAGTTAGAGCCATTAGACTCCAGAATAAGAAAAAAAAATACAGAGTAGTAAATATTGCTGGGCAGATATTGGTTTCTCCATGGTAACTCCTAATATAACCTCTGTTACCCTGGGGGCACCACAGTGCACCTAATGAAGTGAAGGTGAAAGGAGTAAACAGTTTTATGGTTAATAGGGCTACCTTAAGAAAGAATCCTCAAATGAATAGTTATAATTGGGGACCTGATGCACAATAATTTGTTTGAAAATCATAACCTGATACCTACCATCTTTTTAAATAAAAGTGGAAGAGTATGCTGTAAGACATCATTAAAGAGTAATTATTTTTTGATTATGGCTAGAAAATACAGACTGCTTGCTTCAGTCTTCACTGCCATGTTGCTCATTTTATATCTGTTTGTGAATCCTTATACCTCACTCAAATCAATAGGAGGATTCTGATATCCTGAATGCTGAAAGGGGAGTATAATGCTGGCACTGAGGAGATCTGTGCAGGAGCAGCCAGCAGGTGTTTGTGCGGGAGTCATGCAAAGCACGAGGTGCTTCTTGGGTGGCTTTGATGAACTTCTGAGTTCTGGTGGCTTCTGCAGTGCCACTAAGGTGTGTGTGCCAGCACCTTCCCAGTGCTCCAGCCTAGTTAAGCTTCTCAGCTTGGCCATAATGCAAGACCATAACTCTGTGCCTGGGTGTCCAGCTCCCTGCTCTCTCTGCTGTGCCCAGATAGTAATTTTCCTCTTGGTTATTTATCTTCTGGTCTGAATGACTCACATGTGCAGAGACAGTTGGACTGGCTACACTAGGACTGAGTTTGTTTCTACTTCCATAAGTATCCTGCTAGTTTATATATTTATATATATATATATTTAAGTATTTAGAAGCAGCTGAAGTAACTGATTGCAGACTTAAACTTGACCAGCCAAAGGATTATTGGAGTACAATATAAAATAAGGGTGTGGGTGGCTTTTTTGGGTGTGGTTTTGGGTTTTCTGGGGTTTTTTTTGTAAGCTTGTAGATACTTGATCCTATGGGGGATGATATTTAAGAATGCAACTGCTTTTAATCATACTAAGTGCACTGTGATAGGGTATTGTAGATGCCATTTACAGTATCTGGCTAACTGAGATACACAATTTCTGTGGTGCTATAATAACCATGTGATAAACTGCAGAACTGTGCAATTGTTTGCATTTTTATCATGTGGTGTTTGTTGTGTATTTTAACTCTGTTCTAAACCATGACCAGCTGAGTTATTTTGAATACTGAAAATTATTAGCTTCATACTGATGCTTTTTTAGAAAAATAAAACACAACCTGACAAAAATCTTTCCTTTGTCTGCAACACCATTTTAGACTGAGAAACAAGCTTGGTAATCTTTGCTCCTCTGCCACAATGATTTTTTAAATCCAAAAGATTGAGAAGTTCAGTACAGCTGAATGCTTATAGGATATGTGCTAATATCCATTTCCTATGGATTTCTCCAGTTTGGGGTCTATGGAGCTCTGTTAGCATCTGCTGGATTGAACTGCATAGCTCTGAATGTTTTGCAATGCTGAACTGTGTTGAAACAAGCTTACTAGGCATTTGGATAAATCCACGTCCATTCATTTGAGACAAATGCTCAAATACCTCTGCCCATTATGTTCCAGTGATTTACAGCCCTAAAACAAGTCTCTTAATTGAGCAGCCATTTGAATTTTTAAAAAAGTTGTGAAAGGGTTTACAAATGGATAAAATATATTCTTATGAGCTGTTCAGTATCAGAGTAAGTGTCATAGGTGTGTTTAGTTTCACTTGAGTGTACAGTTAGGTTTGGTTCTGCTTTCTTTAGCTATCAACATGTACAATTTACAAGTAAATGGATGGTTCAAAGGCATGTTCCTTAAACTTTAGAAATGCAGTGGTATCTGTAATCACTGCTAGTTAGAGGATAGCTACCTTTATTTTTTGGCACTCCTTTAGGTTCTGTAGATCAGAAGCGAGTAACAGCTATAATTACTGGCCAGGGGACCCAACACGTTCTCCATAACCCTGGAAGAACTGAGCTCTTTCCAGCAATTGGCAGCATAGTTTGGTTTTATTTTTCCATAAAATTTATGTCTTTATAAATTCATCTTACATCTGGTTTTAATTAAAAGCACACAAAGGTGCTGGTTATGGTTGCCATTTTCTAACCTCTCTGACTCTCCTGGGGATCTCCAGCTCCTCCACTGTAAGCTGTCATCCAGTCTGCGTAATTAGCGTATCTGCCGGATCGGCCAACGCCCTTGCAGAGTATTCAAGAGGTTTCATTCTTGAGGTGGAGACTTCAGACAGACTGACAGCTTCCTGTGTTGTGATTTCTCCTCTTATCACCCACGCTTTCCCAAAAACAGGGGAGGGGACTGGGATAATTGCAGAAATGTTAGGAGAAAATATCTCTCTGATATCAACCTCTTGTTGCTCCCATGCAAAGTGTATTATTTTTTTCCAGTCTTTTTAATCAACTGCATGAGAGAAGCACAGCTATGTGTCATACTGAATTAGTGAGTGTCTGGAGCTCATTTACCTGGTAAAGGGAATTAATCATTTTCAGAGGAAGGAAAAACACAAGATGATGGAGTCTACTACAGGCAAAACAGCAAAGTCATGATAAAACCCAGTCAATAATTGCTTTGAACTGCTTGAATTGTATTTGATCTGCATTGTGGGGAAGGGTAAGAGCCGGCTGTATTTGGAGTTGTAGGAATACAAATATTTGTGTATGTGGAAGGTTTTGTTTTCCATACATGTGCTGATTTTCATAGTGTGACTCCATGGGATCATGGATCTCACTGTGGGTGGAGAAAATTATGTATATATGTGACTGCCTCATGTAAAACATCTCCTGGCTTTTACGTTTTTGTCGTGCACCAACTTTGTAGAGCTTTAGGGATGCTCTGGATCTGCTTTCTATGCTCTGAGCAGATGGCCAGCCTGTGCCTAGGTCAACTGTATTGCTTGTGTGATGTGTCTAGGATACATTACACTTGCCATGTGCTTGAATTGCATGTGTGTATTGATGATTTGTGTAGGGTTTTTGGACATCCAGAAGTCCCAGGCCAGTGCTCATCCCTGAGATCTGTTACCAGGGAGAGGAGATAGAGGCAAAACTTTTTCCTGCTTTGCTCTTTTAGTAAATTTGTGTGGTTATTGCTGTACAAAATACTATGGAAGCAGGCCACCCTTGGAGGTGGGGATCAGCCAGTCTACAGGAGGAGCTTTTTTTAATATGAGCTTCACTGGTATTTGCAAAGATAGCTCCACAGATCTGTGGATCATTGACAGCTTTGGAAGAGCTCCTGCACTTTTAGTTTGACAGGGGATGGCAACAAGATGACTACAAGCTAGAGCTCACATGCTGAGATTCCCTTGATAGCCTTGATACAAAGCAGAGGGGTTTTTCCTGCTGAAGTATTCTGTGTTGTCATAAATTGGTGATGTATACACATCTGCTTACGGATGTGTGAAGTAATCATTGCTATTGATTCTTTTTCAGGGTATGAGCATTATAGAGCAGCTAGATCCTGTATCTTTTAGCAATTACTTGAAGAAATACCATAATACAATATGTGGAAGACATCCTATTGGTGTATTATTAAATGTAAGTAACTTTTGCTTTGTAGAAAAATGTCACTTTTAGCAAAATGCTTACATTTGTTTAAGCACAGTATTCTGGAGTTTTCATTAGTTCTAAAATGGCAAGTCTTGAATTCATTTATTTTTCCAAGTGTTCTCAATTTGGTCTCCCATTTCCATGTCTTGCATATAGACAAATGCAAGCTCTTACAAGGGCCAAGTGTTTTCTGTTCCCTAGGAGAGATCAGTTACCATGTTCCTTATGAATTTCAATGAAATATAATAATTCCCTTTCTCTTGGCCCTCAATAAACAAACAAATCCATCTCCCCAAAGTAGTACTCTTTAGTACTTCTACTTACAAACATGTATGTATTTTTTCTGTAGCTAGCTATTGTGAATGCCTTGTGACATCTGGCAGCATTTTGGGGTTTTGCAAATATGAGAGGTTGTCTCTGTAAGTATTAGTGCAATGCACCATTAACCCATAAATTAATGGCAAATAGAATTCAGATTAACTGGTACTTTCTAGTTAACACATCCTGTTTTGGTGATGCAGCGAAGACTTAAACCTGGCTTACCTTAGTTGTCTAAATTGGGTCACAGCTGCTTTATGGCACTGCTGGAGTGCTGCAGATTTGTCGTATTGCTGGAGTAATTCTCACTGTAGTTCAAACCTGAAACAGGAAGCATGTTAAGCTTTTTGAAAGGTAAAATTTAATTCACTGAAAAATATAGTTTATATGGAGAACATATAAAAGAACTTTCTAAAGTAGAGCCTGTAGAAGTTTGTAAGAGCAATAGCAATATTGGGGATGCACGTAGCACAATACAGTACTATGACAACTCTGCAAAAATATCCAACTCTTAACCTCAGATAATGATTAGTTTTGTAGTGAATCCGAGTTAAATTCGGTTCATTCATGTTTGGCAATTGTCAGTCTTCAATGAATTATCTTGGTGCATTCTTTTTCTTTAATGGAAGAAATAAGATCTAAAATCTATTAATAGTGTTGTGGGTTTTTATTTTTAGCTCTGTGTTTTTGATTAAATTCCCTATGGAACTGAAAGCATTGTTTCTTAAGGATCTCTTTTGAAAGGTGGTTTAGCATCACTCCATAGAGTTGTGTAGTGCACGGGGGGAGTGTCAGTGAATGAAATGGCACAGAAATGCATTAGGTCAACTCATTAATCAGAGGTGCTTATATTATCATGAGACATGGTGCCGGGACTCCCAGGGATAGGAGAGAGGACTGGCATCTAGAAAATGTCATAGTTTCATCAATACCTATTTTAACAGCTTTTTTTTGTTTGTTTGTCTCTCTTCAGGCTATCAATGAGCTCCAGAAGAATGGAATGAATATGAGCTTTTCATTTTTGAATTACGCTCAGTCAAGCCAGTGTCGAAACTGGCAAGACAGCTCAGTGAGTTATGCAGCTGGAGCACTTATGGTCCACTGAACCGCTGAATGCTCAGGGATGGCACCTGCACACACACTCTGTATACGGGGTCCCAGCCTAGCCCTTACAAAGATACAGTCCCTGGTCTTTGGGTATACTGAAACCTCAAACTAATAGAACTCTCTTCTTTTCTAGTAGGTGTAGTCCTTCCTTAGTTTCAACTCTTTTAAAAATGCTTTCTTGTTTAGGACAATGGAAGGAAGGCTGGTATCAAAACATTTTTGTGATTTTTTTTTTTTTTTTAAAAAAAAAAAGGAATAGCTAATGGCTATGAAGGCTTTGTGTCCTTACAAATAAACATGTAAAGCATTTACCATATCCTAAATTTGCACTCTTTGCAGACCTGTGCACATGTACTCAGCTTTCAGAATAGTTTTGCAAGTTGTAAACGGAAGAAAAGGGGTGGAAGCTTTTTAATAAAAGAAAAAAAAAAAAAGGAAAATGATGCATTTATAAATGATCCTGTATTAGAATATAATAAAACTCCAGTATAGTCAGTTACTACCCGTGATGTACAACAGATATCTTCTATTTTAGTTGCTAATAAAGGGCTACACAAACCAAAATAGTCTGATTTAAACTTATTGCTTTGTCTTCTGTATGTGGCTGCTTGTCATTAACATCCTCTATCCTCAGTTCTTATGCTTGATAATTCAGCCATTCTGTAAAATACTTTACAATGTATTTTATATTTGACAATTGTTATGGCTACTTCATTTACAGATTTTTTTTTTATCTTAAACCTGCACTATAAGTTCAGCTGTGTAAAAGAATTTTTAAAACCTTTTGTATATTCTAATTCTTTTTGGTTTACAATTAGTGATAAAATACTGTCTTTTAGTATGTGATACAAATTTGTATCAGAAATACTTATAATGATTTTTATGCTCAGTTTGATTATTAAATAGATGCAGTATTTTTATTTGAAATTACTTAAAAACAAACAGGAGCTTGAAAATGAGAATTCTTAAGAGTATCTGTCAAGCATTCATAGGCCGCAGAAGCTATACAGTGCTCAGAACAAGCAATTATTCCTCAAAGATTTAATTGGGAGGGGAAGGTAAGGCTTCTTTTTTTTTTTTTTTCTTAATTTTAATTCTAATTCTTTATTCTTCTTCAACTGTGGGTAGAATTGTTTCATATTCTTTAAACATAATCACATCTTAAGAGTTCTTGAACTTTCTTCCAGGCAAAATAATAGTGTAATTATGAATTATCATTCCCAAAGACACCCTTTCATTCTAATAAGAAATGCAAAGTAGGATGGCAGCACTGGCTCATTATCTAAATGGAGATTTCATTCCCTGATAATTCGCTTGCTGTCATGCATCCTTCTGGTTTGTTCAGCTTTTCTGAGTGGCAGAGGGGAATTTCAGAATTCAATTTAGATTGTCTGAAAGTTTTGGGAATTGCTGCATACAAAGTTTTCACCTGAAAGCATACCAGACATCTTGTTTATTTCTATTAAGATACTTTTATACAAACAGGCACTGCTTGCACCACTTTTATTTTCCTTATCACAGTTGGCCACCATTTAAATAATACCAGGTGAATGCTCCATTTACTAAATTAACTACTTTGCAGATGTTCAGAATCCATCCCGAATGCTGAGCTCCTCTGCATGTCCATTCTTTGAGTTGCCTTATTGCTCTGCCTTGTTCTTGAAAAGTCTCAGCAGCAGAGAGAGA
Organism: Megaceryle torquata; assembly: GCA_024611175.1. Classification (NCBI taxonomy): domain Eukaryota; kingdom Metazoa; phylum Chordata; class Aves; order Coraciiformes; family Cerylidae; genus Megaceryle; species Megaceryle torquata. The sequence goes on along the minus strand of JANIJG010009021.1, from coordinate 46,166 downwards.
AAACAACTTTCAGATTACTTTTGAGAAACCAGCAGGAAGGCTGGACAGGTAAAACTGAACTGGTAGCCAGTCTTTATAAATTGTTGTCAGACTGTGCCTTATTAAAAAAGTAGTTTGATCATGAAGTTTTTGGGGTCTTTTTTTTTTTTTTTTTATGTTAGGTGAATACAAGTATAATTAAGACTTGGGTTTCTTTCAGTTTTATGCCAAATGCTTAACATCATTATAGAAACACATAGTTAATTAGAACAGTTTATACTTTCACCCTAAGGTAAACATAATTCTTAGCTTCTGAATACAAATGCCTAAGTTGCATCTTAGTTCTATAAGATAGTTTAATATAAACAAAGCATAACTGGAAGAGCTTCAAGGAAACTGGTCAGCCATTTTGCTCAGCACAATGTTACAAAATCTCTTACAGTGAAAGCATTTCACATGTAAACTGTGTAATGTATTTCAAAATAAAGTTTCTAATTAAAATGGGAATTTCTGTGCCTACTAATAATAACCAGCAATGACATTTCAGAAGCCCACTCGGAGAAATTTAAGGCTTTGAAATCTGCTCTAAATTAGAAGGATTTGTTGTAAAATCTTGTTGTTTGAAAGTAGAAAATACCTGACCTAAAAGAACTCAAGGGGTTTTTTTTTTCTCTTTTGGTGGGCTTGAAGGGAGTTGACTTCAGTGCTCAGTTTCCTAGTGTGTCAGTTTAAGATGTGACAAAAGGAAAAGTAAATAATCTATTGAAAATATTTTCATGCAAGACTATAGTTTCAGTATTTTAGCTTTTCTGTATACTTGATACCCTTTTAAATATACATTTGAATGTAGCATTTTGGGACAAAGAGTGTCTGATTTGGGCAATACTGAATATTCATAGTCCTGCTCACTTCTGTGGAGGTTCTGCCTATGCATAGGATGACTGAGCTTTGCCTACTCTTCTGGTGCAGTAAGTCCAGCCAGGGATGTGATTCTAATTTAAAAATTTTGGCACTGTAGAGGAATGTTCAATTTGTGAAAACATTGATTAAAATACTCCTTTGTTTTCCTGTTCTCCTGTTGTTCACACAAGAGCTTTATGGTTTTTATATTTTTAAATACTGTATTTTAAAATTGCTTTTTAAGTACTGTCTACTGAATTTTTAATTCTTCAGCCTAAATGTTTTTGACATTGCAGTGGAGCAGTAGATCTTGCACTGCTTTGGGTTTGGATCAGCAGAAGCAGGAGAGGGTGTAGCCATCAGCAGCATCCCACTGCTGGGCAGTGAATGCCTCCGGGCATTAGGGGCCATGTCTCACTTTTTACCGAGTCTGAAAGCACGTGCCCCTCCCCTCATGGCATCTCAGCTCTCTGAGTGGCCTGAGTTCAATGTAGCTACTTCAGCTCCCCGCCTATGTCAGTTCACAATGGCTGACTAGCTTTGTTTGTTTGTTTTAAAAATCATTACATGAGTGGCTTTGATCCAATGTTCCTACTTGAAGTTTTACTCCAGTCCTTTCTTGGAGCCTTGGGAAATGCTGCGTTCACCCGGGTGTTTTTAGGCCTAGGTCTTGCTGTCTCCCAGTCATGAGGATTCCTTGCTGTCTGTGGGGTTCTGGAGATGCTGTAGGCTTTCCTTGGGAATTTTGAATTGACATTTGAAGTGCCAAAGTGGAGGGTTTCTGTTTGATGCCTGCACACAGAAGTCTCCCATTACTTTGGCATGTTTTGGTGGTTGGTGTAGGGATTTTTCCTTTTTATGCTTGTCCTTTTCCCCTTGTTCCTTCAGAAAGAATGCTTTCCTCTGCATCAAAGGAAGCTTTGCTTTTCAAATTACATCAGTCACCGTGATTTGCAGTTGTTATTTCCTCGGGCTGAGTTCAATGTGCTAACTAGCATCCGATTCACTCTCAAAAATTGCCCCCACTATTCATGGAGAAATATTTAAAGTCCCTTGTATAGGTGACCTTTTGCCTTCCTACTTCTGTGTAAAACCTTCTGAAGTTAACCCTTAAAGCTACCCTATGAAAAGATCTTCAGTGTGAAGAAAACTGAATTTCAGGATCCAGTTTAATGCACCCCAGAGATGTGAGAGGTTTTGGTTTGGGCCACAGTGCAGCTGGATGGCCTTTTCAATAGGTGGTTGCAAAACACGATTTGGAATTATTGCCTTTAATCTAATTGTCTTTTTCATTACTATTGCTTTTTTTTTCTTTTTTGTATTTGTCTAATTCTGAAAATAATTTGTCCCTGTCTACTGCAGACAACTTCCAGATGCCTGGTGTCATTTGGGGGTTGTTTTATTCCAGCATCAGCATTGACTTTTTCTTGTCTTGTCTGGTACCTATTTAGTACATGCATTCCCTAACATGAGGACCTGAGACATCTCTCCCATCACTTGTCCTACAGGAATGAAAATGCCATGGTAGCAATATCTTTGAGTTAAGCAAACAAACTGACATAATCTCTTTCTAATGTTTTCTGGTTTTGGTTGGTTGGGGTGGGGGGTTTAGTAGAAGCTTGGATCTTTTTGGAAAGGGCAGAGAAATAAGGAGAATGGGCATGGATGGGGAATAAAATGGTTGCTTTTCCAATTTCTTGTCAGCAGCTGTTCTGCTATCCTGTTGGGGAGCTGACATACCGCATAATATTGCCCAGCATAGCTGTGGGCTGGATGCCGTGGTGGGAAGCCTGTTATTGCTACATCAAAGAGAAGAAATGTTGGAGGTATTTTGTCAAGCGTAGCTCAATTTGGTTAAACTCAAGGGTGAGAATCCTATGCTGGTATCCTTAAATTACAGGTAAATAAAGGTGACTTATGCAAAGGTGACAGATGGACCCCCCCAGTTTCTAAGATGAAGTGTTTGGTTCTCCATGGATTTAAGAAAAGTAATTATTTCAGCCCTGTGATCTCCACTGATATTAATGTAAATATGTATTCTCTACGAACAGTTCAATGTACCTTTTTCAAAGGTTGTAAAACCGAACTTAATCACCGATTTCAAACAAAAATATACCCTAATTTTAGGAGCTGTATTTAAATCCCATTAAACATCCAGTGCCTCAAATCTGCTGTGAGTGAAGCCAGTAATGAAACTTTAAACTTCGGTGATACAGTATCTGTTCTATATATGACAAAGACCTAAAGGACAAGACTAAAACATCCTGTTAAGCATTAAACTAGTTTAACTCTATGACCCTAAGCTGCTCAGATTTCTTGGTTTTTTTCTCGGGTGATTTCTAAAACAGTGAGAAATTACTTTCCTGAGCCTGTGACTGCAGCTTTGCAAGAATGGAAACAATGCTCTTGGGTTAAGTCCCTTCTTTGGTGAAAGGTGTTTATTGTATTTTTCTACTGAACTCTTGCAGCTCTTGTTTTTCTGTTTTCAGGGCTGAGATGTAACCAAATGCTGCTTTCAAGCTGTCCTGAAATAAACTCACTTGGTTATTGTATATAAGCACTCAGCTCTAGTATGTGCTCAGTGTTTCATTCATCAGAGAAGTCAGCTGGGTGGCAGGACAAGGGGGTGCATTACTGATGCAACCCCCCCCCATGTATTTCCAAGCCGACTCCCAAGCACTGATGCTGTGTAGAAAAATAATTCCAGGACAAAGGAACTGGAAAGGAACTGAAAGGGACAAACCCAGCCTGGGGAGGTTTGTTATTCAGCATCTGCAGCAGGAGCCTTCAGACAGGGAGCCACTGGTCCTTGGGGTGACCTCGGGAGTCTTGGTCCAGAGGGAAGAAGGGCCTCTTTTGCTAAATGCAGGTGATCAGCCAGCCTTTTGGGAAAGGGCTCGTACTACCTGCTCGAGGGTGAACCTTAGTAAGAGTCAAGAGACTTATATATAAATAGTCCACTTCCCTGGGAGCAGTCTGGGAGAGTCTGAGTAAAAGTGCTGGGAGTCAGGGATGTGTTCCCATCAGTGCACAGTAGTTAACTGGAAAATCAAGAGTTTCCTGCTGCCCTTACCTCTTCTTGCTGTCCTGACTGTGCACTTTCCAGCTGCCAAACCCAGGCCAGGATCCCTCCACGATCCCTGCTGCGCTGGGCCGGGTGAGGCCGCAGGCAGGGCCGGTAGCGGCCAGTCCGGCCCTCAGCAGCAGCGCTCACGGCAAAATATTCCGGAGAGGGTTTTCCTCAAGGGTTTTCGTTTGATTCCGAAGGAATCATGGCGGGGGGCAGGGGGGGCTGTCCGACACTAGGTGTCAGTGTCGCGCTTCCCGCTGGCCTGCAGCGCCCGGCTGCCTGGCGAGAGGAGCCGGGGCCGGCGGAGGGGCTAACCCCGGAAGGTCCCTCCGAGTTGCCGTTATGTTTCCAGTATCAGTTGCACCCTCTCTGGTTTTCCAGTTTGCCCTGAACTTTGTGGCCAAATCCACCGGCCCCTTTTCCAACAGTCTCTTCACAATACCGTGAATTTTTTTTAAAAAATCCTTAAAAAGAAAAAAAAGAAAAGACAGCAGAGATCACCTACTGAGTTATTTCTGTCACAAACTACATTAAAAAGTGTCGACAGCTTCTGTTATATACACGTATTTTCGTTGACAAAGATCATAAGCAAACAATCAAAAGTAAAGCAAGGGTGCACCTCCAGTGTGTCTCTGGACGTGGATCCTCTTGGAACATCGTGGTTCATACCTACTACAGGCTACCTGGGAAGCCTTCTTACTTCAGCTATAGAAGGCTTTGTGCTCACAGTCTCCCGTCCTGCTGCAGGACTTCAACCACCCTGACATCTGCTGGAAAAGTTGCACAGTGAGCTGTAGGCAATCCAGGAGGCTCTGAGAGTGCCTTGAGGATAACTTCTTAGGCCAGGTAATAGACAGCCCTACCACAGGGTATGCAATACTGGACCTGACTGATGGTCACCAAGGCAAGTGAGCTAATTGGTGACGTCAAGCTTGGAGGTAGCATGGGCTGCAGTAATCACACTGGTGGAGTTCACAATTTAGGAATATGGGTCAGGCAGAGACTAAAGTCAGGACCCTGAATTTTAGAAAAGCAAGCTTCAAGCTCTTCAAGGAGTTAATCAAAAGGTAAAACAGAGACAGGGTAGCAGAACAGAGCTGTCAGACTACTAGGGTTGCTTTCCACAGAGTACAAGAGCTCTCAATGCCCAGGTGTAAGAAATAAGGCAAGGAAGGGAAGAGACCATCATGGCTGAGTCAAGATTGGCTGGTCAAACTAAAGGGCAAGAAGGAACTGCACAGGTGCTAGTCCCTTCTACAAGCAGGGACAGGTATCCTGGGAAGAGTATAGGGACCCTTCTTGGTTGTGTAGGGATGAAGTGAGGAAGGCCAAGGTGTGGCTGGAACTGAACTTGGGAAGAGATGTGAAGAATAATAAGAGAAGCTTCTACAGGTATGTTGACCAGAAAAGGAAGGTCAAAGAAAGTGTCCTCCCTAAAGAGCAAGGCTGGCAAGCTGATAATAACAGATGAGGAGAAAGCTGAGGGACAACTGTTTTGCCTCAGTCTTCACTGGCAACATGTCTTCCCACACCGTCCAAGTGGATGGACCACAAGATGGGGACCAGGAGGGCAAAGTTCCTCCCACTGTAAGAGAATATCAGGTTTGTGGCCACTTGAGGAACCTGAACTTACGTAGGTCTGTAGGACCTGACAAGACACATCCCAGAGTCCTGTGGGAATTGGCTGATGCAGTTGACATGGTATTTGAAAAGTCCTGGCAGTCAGGTGAAGTACCTGGTGACTGGAAGAAGGGAAATATTGCATCCATTTTTAAAAAGGGTAGAAAGGAGGACCCTGGAAACTACTGACCTGTCAGCCTCACCTCTGTGCCTGGGAAGACCATGGAACAGTACCTCCTAGAAGATCTGATAAGGCACATGGAGGACAGGGAGATGATTCAAGACAGCCAGCATGGCTTCACCAAGGGGAAGTCCCACCTCAAACCTAGTGGCATTCTATGATGGAGTGACTACACCAGCGGACAAGGGAAGAGCTATGGCTGTCATCTGTCTGGACTTCTGTAAGGCCTTCGACACTTTTCCCCACAATGTAATTCTCTCTAAGTTGCAGAGATAAAGATTTGATGGGTGGACTGTTCAGAGGATCAGGAATTGGCTAGATGGTTGCATCCAGAGGCTAGTGGTCAATGGCTCAATGTCTAGGTGGAGATCAGTGACAAGTGGTCTTGATACCCTCAGGGGTCTATACTGGGACCAGTGCTGTTTAATATCTTCATCAGTTACATAGATAGTGGGATTGAGAGCACACTCCACAAGTCTGCAGATGACAACAAGCTGAGTGGTGTGGTAGACATGCCCAAAAGACTGGATGCCATCCAGTGTAACCTAGACAATATTGAGGACTGGGCTTATGTAAATATCATGAGATTCAACAAGATCAAGTGTAAGGTCCTTCACCTCAACTGGGGCAGCTCCTGGTATCAACACAGGCTGGGGGATGATGGGACTGAGAGCAGCCCTGTGGAGAAGGACTTGAGGGTAGTGGTGGATGAAAAGCTGGATATGAGCCAGCAATGTGCACTTGTAGCCCAGAAGACAAATCATATCCTGGCCTGCACCTTAAGAAGCATGACCAGCAGGTTGAGGTTATTGTTGGTGATCCCTTCACGCTGCTCTAGTGAAACCCCACCTTGAGTGCTGCGTCCAGCTCAGGAGTCCTGAGCACAGAAAAGACATGGACCTGTTGGAGTGGGTCCAGAGGAGGGCCAAAGAAATGCTCAGAGGACTGGAGCACCTCCCCTATGAGGAAAGGCTGAGGGAGTTGGGATCATGCAGCCTGGAGAAGAGGAGGCTCTGGGGAGACCATATTGTGACTTTTCAATAAGGGACCTACAGGAAAGATGGGGAGGGACTCTTTATCAGGGAGTGTAGTGATAGGATTAGAGGTAATGGTTTAAAGCTGAACAGGGGTAAATTTAGACGATGTATAAGGAATGATTTTTTACAGTGACAGTGGTGAAACACTGGCACAGGTTGCCCAGAGAGGCGGTAGAAACCCCATCCTCGGAAACATTCAAAGTCAGGTTGGACAGAACTCTGAGCAACCTGCTCTAGTTGCAGATGTCCCGGCTCCCTGTAGGGGGGTGGACTAGATGGCCTTTAAAGGTCCCCTCCAACCCAAACCATTCTGTGATTCTCTTGCTCTCTTTGTAATCTCTCAGTGTTTTGCAAGTCATGGAAAGATTACTGCACTTGGTTTGTTTGGTGTTTCAAGAAGGCTCTTACTCAGTTAGGGGTGATGATGGAGATTGAGTTGCAAGTTATGTAAGGAAAGGGAAAGGTTCCTCACAAGCTCCACTGCAAATGGCATTGCAGGTGAATTGTGCTCTTGTATAAAGGGTCATGGCAAAGATGGCATTCAGCAGGGTGGGCCCAAGACAGCAGCTGGAGTTGTCACTCTACCCAAGCTGGGGGCAGCAGGACAGATGTGAGCACCCTGTGTAGCATCTCCCACCCTTGCACTCAGGAGCAGGACAGTCCCCAGACTTTGGTCCATCTGCTTTCGTTTGGTCCAATACATGGAGGGGCGGCCACACAGTTGGGCACCCACTGAGACACATACGTACCATCCTACCTCTGCACACATACTTATTTTCACAAAGCTTGAAAAAATACCTCTGCATCTGACTAAGCTCTCACTGAATTCAACAGATGATGGATCAAACTTCAAATTCTTAAGAAGATAAGGAGCTGCTCAAGAAGGCAGCAAGGGAGCCAGGTCTTAGCCATTGTAACCTGGGAAGAGGCTGTGGAAGGCTGCTGCTGGCAGCTTGTGCAGTGGAACAAAACCAGAGATGAAGAAGATGCACTCAAGTTGTATCTGGAGACAAATGTCCATGCTTACTAACACCAAGCAGACGTTTCATTTATCTGATCTCCCAGTTGATTTGACAAGATTATTTTGTTCATTAAAAAAGGAATAGGATCCAAGCTGCTGGGGTTTTCTTTGTTGTTGGTGGTGGGGGTTTTTTTTTGGTCTGTGGGTTTGTTTTTGTTTTTGTTTTTTTTCCTTCTTCTTCTTTTATTTTAAATGCTGTTAAGTTCCATTTTCTTGACATATAAGCTTTTCCATGACTACAGTTTCCTTTAACTGGACTCATCTTATCTGAGAGAGAAATCTCAGTCTGGATCCAGCTTATTTTAAAACCAAGAAGCATTCCAAAATGAAGTCAGAAGGTGAGGGACTAAGTAGTCAGTCTGGAAAAAAAAAAAAAAAAGAGATAATGTCCACTTTTTTCCAACTGAATCCATCTGGAGCAGTTGGGCCAGTGAAGACATTTTGAAATTAATATTCTTCACTTTCCATTGCTGAGTTGCTTTTGCCACTGACAGGCATCCAGGCCTTGGCACCTCATACAGCTGGAGCGTGCCGTTACTAGTTCTTTCTGAGGACACACCACTGCACACCCAGCATTGGCATAGCTCTGCTTCTGGTAACAGGGAGATGGGTGCTGAAATGGGTGGTGTAGCTACTGTGTCTGTGTGGTATACAACTGCTTTGTATGGGCATACCTGGCAGGAGGCTAAAGATGTCCTTTTGCTGCTGGCTGTTGCTACCATGGAGCTGTATCTCTGTAGGAGGAAAGATAAAGCAGAGGTAATGCTGTCTCTTTAATTCTCCATCAGCTTGCTGTACTGAGAGGTAAAGAAAAAAATGAAGGAAAGCATAGCTTGGCCAGGGCCAAGAGAGCAGCTGGGCCAATGCATGTTGGAAGCATCACCATGGGTTAGGTGATCTAGGGTGTTGCCAAGTCAAGTCCTGCATGTTTCCATCTAGGGAAATTTCACCACACCTCTGGGCAACCTACCCCAGCTTTTAGTTGGTCTCAAGGTGGAGAACTTTTTCTCGTGTCTGGAGACAAAACTTGGCCTGAAATGACTCTTTGTCACTGCATCCTCACGAAAAGAGTGCCTTCATCATCTCTACATTTCCAGCAATGAAAAACTGGGATGAATTCTCCCCTCAGCCCTCACTTCTCTAGGCTGAATGAACAGTCTCTTCATCCTTTCTTCATGTGCCAGTGTCTCCAACCCCATAACCATCTTGGTGCACTTATGCCCCGCCAACCCTGCTAGGCTCTCCCCAGTTTTATAATATCCCTCTTCACCTTGGGGGACCAAAACTGGACACAGTGACCAGATGTGATGTGAGATAGTAGCATCCCTTGATCTGCCAGCTTCAGTCTTGCTGCTACAGCACAGTTAGGTACTGATGTAGTCACTGCCACAGAGTATTTTTCATCACAGGATTTTAAAATGCTTTGTAAGGATGTTTTAGGAATAGCTCTCAGTTTCTGCTCACCTGAGATTTTTCAAAGGAGGTCAAAGCTTCTTCAGCCCTTCTATCTACAAATCAGAAAAATTAAGTCTATTTTAACTGCCCTCTTCCTTTTGGCATAATAAATACATCGTCTGCTGCAGTGTGTAATTCTGAAAGGAAATTTACTAGGGAGAAAAGACCCCCTGCGGAGGTTAAGAGAGATGCATCATTTTTACAGATAAATGAAGTGCAATGAAATCTTCAGGTTTCTCTTATGCCTGCACCGCATCAAAAGGAATAAACTTTTTCTAAACTGCTCTTTAAATGAAACACAATGACTTTTAAAATAATTTTCCCAAGAAAAATAATAGAGACATAAAAATGATCCTTAGTGCTAATCTTGATAATTTTATCAAAAGATATATTCCAGCTGGGAGACTGCTCCACCAGATCCCTGGTGACAGGATTGCATGTTCTGGAGGGGACCACACTGACCTTCTTGCCCAGCTCTGTGCTCGAGTAAATGCCAGCCTTTATCCAAGCAGGGATATGTGCATCAGTTTCTTCATTTTTAAAACATAAGCCGTGGTACCTGACTTCCTTTTGGTAGCAGCAAGACAAAAATGTTAGTGACCTTCACCACAGCTACCAGGGTCTTTCTCTTGCTTACAGGCATTTGGAGAGATAGCATGACACTTGGGAGGTCTGCCACACCATCTCTCATTCAGGGCACACACACTTAAATTACCCTTGGCAGATGTTTGTCCAATATGTCCACGAAAAGCCTGTGGTGTAGGGTGATCCACAGCCCTCCTGCGTGGGCCTGCCAGGGCTTTGCTGCCCTTCCTGGGGGGGCATTTGATCTGGGATCTCCTTTCTGCAATTTAATCTAATCCCATTTGTCTTCTTATCCCAGCAGACTTGTTAGAGTCTCCCATCTCTTTTGCAGCTACTGTTCTTGATTGTAAAAACCTTATTGCACATCTCCTCAGTTTTCTCTTCCCTGGCAGGAACATCCCTAATTCTCTCCATCCTTTCTTACACTACGGCTAGTTGCTCTTGCTGTTTTCCTCTAGGCTGCTGGTCGACACTTTCTCAAACTGTAGCATCCAAAATGACTCATTTTTGCTGAGGCCAGACTGGTGCCAAATGGGGGGAGTATCACTTCATGTTTTCACACATCCTAGTAGTGCATGACGTGACCCAATATGACACTCACCGTCTCTGCACACTGACACCTAAATTCAGCAGAACAACTGTGTAGCCAGGTGTTGCTTTGTCGAATGTCTACTCATCCAGAAACCCATGCCAGGTTTCTACTTTCTCTTGTGCTTAGCAAACTGCCTTCTGTTTTATAGATTTTTCTGGTTTGGCTAGATCATTTTGAACTCGTAGGCTGTCTCCTGTGTACTACTAGAAGTCTTTCCACTCTAGCAATCATCTCCAGATTTAATAATTGTACTCCAGGCTCTCAGTATCCAAAGCATCAATGAGGATACAGTGTAGTACTATAGACCGGCTTAAGTGAAATCTATTCCTGATGCACCCTTCCACTTTGACCAGGGATTTACTGACAATGACTCTTTGAAACAAGTTTTCTAACTAATTCTGAACTTCCTTTACAATAGTGTCACACTGACTCAGGTCACCTCTTATGAGCATGCCATGTGAGAAAATGCCAAAGCTTTATTGTAGTCAAAGCACCTCTGTTGCTTATGTAGAATAATAGTTTCCACTTTTATCTTTTCACAGAGGGACCTGAAGTGGGTTTCACATTAATTCCTCATTAATTTGTGTTTGCCATCACTCATCTGCTTGGCAGATCTATTTGCAAGTAGCCTGGTTTGATCTTACAGTGTTTTTCTGGGCACTGAAGTTAAGCCAACTGGTCTCCAGTTGTCTTGCTCATCTGTCCCCACTTTATAAAGCTAGGCACACTGTTGGCCCTTGGTCAGTCTTGCATGACCTTGGCCACCCTCCCCAAATTCTCAGGTAACCTCAGCCAGCTCTGAGATAGTCTCTACTAGTGGTGGAAATATCTATGGGGAATTTCGTTAGGTACAACCAGTTTGAAAACATTTAATTTATCTAAATGGTCTTTTTGGATAAATTTACATAACTTTCTCTTTTATTTTTGTACCCTGAAATCTCAGTCTTGATGGCAGTTCTATCAGCTCTCTGGCCATTTTTCACACTTTCAGTGGAAACAGAAAAAAAACCAAAAAAAACCCTAAACACTGCCATTATTGGCACTGATAGATGTGATAGAAATGTGGGAAGGGAAAGGACTACCTAGTTCAGTAAGTCCCATCTCCAGTGGCCATAAAGTGTAACAATGAAGGGACTGGGCAGAAGTCTGCACCCAACAAGCCAACCCTCCTTTAAAAAGTTCCTGCCATAAAGCTATTACCCTGCGCTGCTGGCACAGAAAAGGAAGGCTGAGCTTTTTGAGACCTGGAGGTTTATCTTTTGCCTTTCCATATTACTGAGGATTATGCTCCTACTGATCACTACAGCACCAGCATGCTCTTGGCTGCTGCCCTGCTGGGCAGACAGCCTCTGCAAGCCTCCAGGAACCACGGTTTGGGTGGCAAAATAGGCTATGGCTGGAAAGGGAGGTCAGGGAGAACTGTTCCCAAGGCTGAAGATGGCTATGGTGATCTGAGGAGTGCAGCCCCAGTGTGGGCTGTCCTGTCCAAAGCGCCTCTTCCTCAGCCCTTGGTGCAAAGCGGGGAGAGGTGCAAGGCTTGGGCTTGGGCTCCCTTGGTACAAGGCTTCAGGCTGGTGTTGAGAAAGTGAGGAGGGCAAATTCAAGTGAGATCTCCAGGAGTGGGCCTGCAGGAGAGTGGCAATGTTCATCAGCTAAATGTTACTGCTAACTTTTATGCAGGTTCTTGTTCTCAGTTCAAAAGAAAAGACACTTTATTCAGGGCTTCACCCTTTCCAGCAACAATCCCATATTTGCTTGTGACTTACCCATGGCTGTATGATGGCTGTGCTGTCTCTCACTCCCCCTTTTTTTTTTTTTTCTGCAGCATTTGCAGCACCATCCCAGATCAGAGACCCTCAGAAATTTCCCCAAGCTGTAGAAATGGTTAATCATTCAATGATCTCTTGCTTCCAATTCAGTAAAGTATTATACAACCAGTCATAAATGCTGATCTTTGAAAACAAGAGCAGCATCACATGCAATTGTTTAGTTTAACCAATGTACAAAGCAAAAATTTTCTTGAAATGCTACATTATTGTTATTTTTTTTCATACTAAGTGGCCCTTTAATGAGCGTTAATCTCTGACAGATGGCTCTGTCCATCTGGCACTACTGAAGAGTGTAAAAGTCTAATTTATGTGGAAAACTTATTTAAAATTGTATATTCATTACAAACAACTAAAACAACTGATCTTTTCATCCTGGGAGTGCATGATGGTGCCAAAGCAACACTAATAAATTCCACTGCCAAGAGGTGGGAGAGAGTTTGCAGACAGAACTTATGGCATGAGCAATTTTTCTCCTTTCATAGCTGTGAAACATTTCTAAGGAAAAAAATCCCGTGAACAAAGCAAAATTTCCCTCACAGACAGATTCGCACAGGCTCTGTCTCATGCTGAAGGAAGGTGCCATGTCAGCATCTGCCCCTGTCTCTGACACAGGGGAAGGCATCCCTGGTGGAAAGGCAGAGTTGGAGATTCTGGCTCTGAGCATGTCTGGCTCAGCACAATGCCTGAAGGGATGATGATGGACCACTGTTGCTGCTTCTCCTACCAGACTAGCAACCTTATACTCAGCCAGCCTGCAGCAAAGGGCTGGAGCTCTTTCCAGCTGCCCCAGCGGCTTGGGGTGCAGAGGCCATTGACCTAGAGAAGGCAACGGGGAGGAAACCCAGCACAGCCCCAGCAGGGAAATGCGGGGCTGTGTGCCTGTGCTATGGGAGAAGAGGGAGGAGGCAGAGATGGGGACCCTCTAGAAAGTCTGCAGAATGGCTCAAGCACAGAGGTGAATCCACATGAAACCAGGCTTTACCAGTCCTGCTGCTCACGGAGCAATGTTACTTGTGCAGGCATCAGCTTCCAAAAAGTTAAAAAGATGTGAGACATCCTGCAACAAATAGTTGCACAGGAATTTCTAATAGGACACAGAATTTGCCATGTTCAGAGCATGATCCCATTCCTATGGTGGTTTGCATGGTGAATCCCTTTGGATTTTGGGGAAACTTGACTGGGTTGTTACATTGCTCTGGGAATCTGAAATGTTATTTGGATGTGATGTCACTTTCAGAGAATAAAGCAACATTTTGTCCACGACAAAATAAACATTTATCAGTTTGTTTTTGTTTGGTTTGGTTCATTTGTTGTTTTGTTTTTTGCTGTTGTTTCTGCTTGCTTGTTTGGTTGGTTTTTTTTATTTTATTTTAGCTTTTTTTATTTTAGCATCATCAAATATTCAACCTGAGAAGGAATGCAATTTTTATATTTATCCTGGAACAACAAAACATTATTCTATGTTAGAAAAAGTTCTTTCTGTCTGGGCAAGATGATTGTCTTACCTTGAACCATGAAGGGGTTGAATCTCGAATATTGTTTCATGTTGAATTAAAAATATTATTTTGTTCTGAAGATCAGAACACAGTATTCAGTATTGCTCCAGCAAGTGGTTCTATATTTAGAGTGACAATACACAGGGCTTCTTAGTGATGGTAATTTTTTTTCTACAAAAACAGTGTCCTAAAAGTAAATCCTTAGACAAGACTGCTTTGCATTAAAAAAGAGATTTCTTTTTAGAGACTTCCAAGCCATGTTAGCCTTGTAAATCTGTATGGAAAAGTCTTGGATGATTTATTGAAAAGGAAACGAAACAGGCTCTTGCTATGCAATAGCAATCTATTAAAACATATATTTCATATTCAGTTGCATTTCTGGTGGCATTTTAATCATGGAGTATCTGGTAGCAGAAGCATTGTTTCTATTAAAGTTCAGCGGGATGATCTTAAAGGCTCTGGAACATACTTTACTTCCTTTTAAATGCCCTATGATTGCTTCCTAGCAGTGAGAGATAACAGCTCCAGGCTGTCCTGTTCAAAATCAAGCCTCACTGTGCAGTGGGTGTTGAGGAAAAGCCATCAGAGTGCTGGCCTGTGAATTGGGGGAGCTCGAAGTGTATCTGTGGTCCATCATACTCTGCTTGCATAACTGTCTCTAAACTCCTGAGTGTGTTACAACACTATGAGGCTGCAGCTGTCAGTCAAGGCTACTGACATGAAAGCCAGAACCTGGCTGTTTATACAAGGGACAGGGGAAGTTTGGCACCTTTAAAGAGGACTGATAACCAGACATACAATGGGTCAAGGAGCCTCTGTAGTTTGCCACCAGGAGACATACTGGGAAAAGTCCAGAGTTAATGGCCCTCTCCAGACCTTGGGCACCCAAACCCGGGTCTTATCTTGAGGGCTGGTGGTAGCATCTTGCCTTTCAGAACCAAACAAGGCTCACTGCAACCTTTAAAAGCAGGGAAAAAAAAAAAAAAGGCATTGGTGGCAATGCCCAAATTTTAAATCAGTGGTTTGAACACATGCTAAGGACACGAGACATACATGTTTTAAGCCTTTCTCAGCTGGAGGATGTTCAAACCCACATCAGAGAGAATCAGCAAGACCCTGTAGGTAAGAGAGATTACACTTTGGGCACAGAGGACAGGTCTGCTTACGCACTGCACTCTAGCTTTCAGATGAAAAGTGAAAATAATTTTGGGAACATAGACTGGAGCTTTGCTGGCCTTCTGAGTCATATTTCCCCGTGCTTTGTCTCTTCTGCACTTTGGAGAGCTGTGTTTGTACTGCCTCTGCCCAAGGGAGACAGCTTCTGACTCCGTGACAGATACTCAAAATTATTACCTTGGAATAACCTGCCTTGATAGAAACCTCACAGAAGCAAGGCACATGTGCTTTGTAATGGAAGTTATTAAGGTTGTCCACAGCCTTCATTTTACCTTCATTTATCACCTTCATGGTAAAAACTACCAGCACTTCACTGAAATAGATGTCCTGAGCTCAGTGTCTCTATGTAAAAACACAAGTGGCAGTCACAACATGGGCAAGCTTTCATGCCCACATACTGATTTAAAAGCTGACTTGCAGTTCTTCTCTCTGGAAATACCAGCTCAAAAGGGTTGCAAAGCACTCAGATACTTTAAAAGAGAGTGGCCACGTTGGAAAAGGTCCTGCGTGAAAGCCGCACTGTCAGCTGTTTGTGCCTTCCCAAGTGCAAAGACAGCAGAAATATTGCGCTGTCGTGGGGTCAAACCCTGGTAATGGTTTTCTGTGACCCTCGCTTGTCAAGCCAAAAGCAGGACTGTCTTTGCTGGTGTGAGAGGCCCAAGCCCAACCCTGTAGAGGCACAGTTTCCTAAACTTAAATAACTGAAGGAGAAGAGAATTGAATCCAACAGTTACTTAGAATGAAATTCATAAGCAGCTCTGCCCTTCCACTGCCAAGGGAACTGAGGCATTTTATTGCAATTATCATGTTACTGGAGGGACCAGAACCCTGACTCCCACAGTCCAGGGAACACAGGACAATCTGAGAATTGATTAAAAATAATAATTCATTTTCTAGCTGTCGTGAGCTAGAGAGAAGCTGGAAATTGTTACTTGGTTTTGATTAAAGACATGAAACAAGAAGAAGGTCATGGTTACTTTCTTTCTTAATGTCATTATTTTAAAACTAGACTCTTTATGTAAAGGAAGAGCCTGATTTGTGATTTTTGGATGTGTGTAGTTGGCTATCCTGTGAATAGGACTACCCTGCATATGCTAGATCAGTTAGTGTGTGCTCTACCATATGCACATTTTAGAAATTAGGATCCTGATGTCCATATTTGTCAGTTAAACCTCCCCAGATCAGGCTTCATTGAAGCTGTTCTGGAGATGCTGTCAGGCATTAGTTAATATTAGCACTGCAGCATCTGATGCTACCTGTGGTATCTCTAGCTATAGAATTGCTTTTTCCCAGGGTAACATTCACAGTCAGGCTTTTCAATATAGGGGCTTGTCATTCCTAGCACCACAGGGTATTTTTTAGCTCAGGTTATTCTTGCAGTTGAGGCCTTTTGAAATCTTTGGAACCACTGCCCACAATAAAATATGGGTAAAAGAAAGGCTGCCCAACTAACAGCAGAACTTCTGTCTTAAGTGTTCCCATATGATAGTACCTATTTCAAATAGACTATAAGTAGCTCTTCATAGAAATAATGGTTTTCCCATGATAGCAGGATTTTTGTACTGTCATAAGCTTTGACTTGACACACAGACATGGGAAAGCAACAAGAAAGTAACAGAGCGACCAGAGCCCTCCATACATAATCTGTTCATTCATCTTCCTAATAGTAAAAGGAGTAGGCAAGACTGGTTTTATCTCCTCTCCCTGTTTCTTGCTTTGAAAGTGCGTGGACTGAGCCAGTCTGACAATGGAGCAGTTGGAATTAAAAAAGATAAAATAAAAAATTACCAGTTCTCTGACATGGGAAGCTCATTACCTCACTACCAATGCTTAAGCCAGAAAGGCAGTTCTCCTACCTTGCTGTTTGCTGTTATATTTGTGTGTTACTTAGCTGGAGGGCTTTTGTCTTATGCTGTGATTATGAGGGAGTGCAAGCTTTCAGCCGCAGAAACAAATTCTGAGGCTTGAACACAAGCTCAGCTGTTGTCAGTACAAAGTAACAATTAATTAACCTAGAAATGGTTACTAAGGAACTTGTCTGAGCAACAAATGATCAAAGAAGATGTCTCCCCCCCCCCCCCCCTTTTCATTGGTGTGGTTTAACTCCCTACAAAGGGATGTTTTGCACTCTGGGCATAGAAGGGGGGGATGTCCTTCTTTGAAGTTGTTTTCAAGTGCTTTTGGCAAAGCTGGTAAGAAGTGTGATGTTTTCTGTCTCTCTTTGCAATAAAATGACCAGCTGCAGGGGCCAAGCCTTTCCCCAAGAACTGCGGAAGTGTGCAAAAGGCTGCTTCTTCAACAGATGATGAACCTCTTCCTGATAAACCTTCTCTACTTTTATACTGGCTTTTTCAGAAGACAGTTGTAGACCGTCTTGCTCAAGCATGGCAAGTGACAGATCAAAGGACATGTTTCCCAAGGGGTCTGCAGTAAAATGGGACCAGGAACCTGGGCCAGAGCTAAGCCTAATCCATATATTTAAAGTTTTGCTGTTGGCAGCACTTTCAGCCCCAGCCAAACCTGAAAGGCAGTTGAGCTGGAGATTTTGACAGCTCAATTCCCTGCTTAACACACTGTTCCCAAAGTGAAAGACAGCAGGTTTTAAATGGCACTGTTAAGTGTCACAGTTATACTGAGTTTGTTTCCTGATCCAGAGGCAAGGAGCAGCAGCAGGGAGTAAAGGCAAGACCACCCTCTTCAGTGGCAGTGCAAACTAATTAAAGTGATTAAAGTCATGCTGTCACCATGATCATAGAGGACCTGCAGCAAAGACACAGCTCTTGACTCAGTCCTGAGCAGTACACGTGGTTCAGTAGGTAACTGTTTAGGTAGAACCCCATAAAAGGGATCTTAATGTATTAAATTCATCCTTCTGGAAGGAACAAAAATAAAGACAAACATACACAAACCCCTCAGTAATGACTTAAAACTTTTCTTTAAAAAAGAGACTCATGTAAAAATAAAGAAGCTGTTTGTTAAGAAAATAAAAAGAAACTGAGGATAATATGCTTATAGGCATCACAGAGGTTGCTTAAGACACCATCTTAGAAGCTGAGAATAAACGTGTCTCTCTAATGACTGTAAACTCCAAAATATAAGATACGACAAAGAATAGTGTAGTTAAACAGCAGAAGATAACGAATGTTTACCAAAAGAAAAAAGAGATAGGTTATTTCAAGTAAGGAATAAAGCATGATGTCTGTCAAGTCAAATGTGAAATCAAGAAGTGTTGCACCAGATAAAAGATTTTAAAGAGCAAGTCACTAAAGGCAAAAGCTAATATGAAATATTTTAAACACATCAGAAGCAGGAACTTAGATAATAAAAGCTCACCCACACACCCACAAAAGAGCACAGAGAGATGGGGGGGTGGGGGTGGCATACAACACACTGCCTGGCTCCTCCCAGGCCCATCACAGTGGCCATCAGACCACCAAAGGCCCATCTCCATGTGCCAGAGAAGTAGACAGGCACCAGTGCAGGTGGAGAACCCAAGCTAAGAAACCCCAAGGAATGAGGGAACAACTTCTCTTGACCCTTCCTAGGGCTGTCCCAGGAGAGCCTAAGCCCCAGTGTCCATGCTTGAAGCCCATCACAAATTGTCATCAGGAGCAGCTCTCCAGATCTTGCTTCAGAATGTGTGGGTCACTGCCTGGGGCTGTAAGACACATTGTGGGATGCTGGGGAAGAGCAGTTTTGAATTGCATGCAACTTCATACAAAATGTTTAGAGGAGGAACCAAAGGTAGGAAAAGGCAGGAATTTAGGTGACTTGTCATGTTTTGGAGTGTATCTAGTGGGAATACATTTTCAGCCTCACTACTAGTTTGACCTGAGGCATGGACCTGTGGCAGCCTCATGTCTCATGAGCTGTCAGGTCCAGTGTGATATATTTACATCTAACAGAAACCAGCCAAAAGTCTGTGGGACTGATATGATACCAAGGAGTAAGAAGACCGAGCAAGACAAGTAACAGGCCATGTCAAAAATGTTAGCAAAAAAGCACTGCCTTTTTTTATGGCAAAGAAACTTCCTAAAACTAAAGAATTAATAAATGAGACTTCAGAGCTGATAATACGAATAATGGCTGGTTGACTTGTCCAGAAGGTATTCACACCAGAGTTCTGAATACAGCTAGAAGTCAGATATAAAGTTATGAAGCTACTACTAATTTGATATATAATCCACCCAAACGTAATAACTCAGCTGTGGTGTCACAGGAATGGAAGATGACAGATGTGACACTAATTTTTCATCCAGAAAACAGATCAGCAATCCTAACTTCCACTCAGGGACATGGCTAAAACAGGACACATAGATAAATGTGGTTTGCGGGGCAAGGTCCCATACTGTGCAAAGAAAAGTCACCATACGTGTTAGATTCCTTTGAAGCTTTTAAAAAGGGATTAAATTTCCAGGGGGTTAGTAGGAAGATAATTTATGTATTAATAACTGGGTGAATAATAGAAAACAAAGTTTTCTCAGTGGAGAAAAGACATCAGTGGAATCCCTCAGGCATCAGTGAGTAGGACTTGTGCTCTTCAGCTTATATGTAGATGATCAGAAGTGTGTGACAGTGAGGCAACAAAGTTTGTTGATTATGAAAGCTATTTGGATGAACTATGCCCATCTGAGTTTAGTCAAGGTTTTCAAAGTATGTAGTGACTTACAAGCAGATTCTTAACAGTGAAACTGCACAAATAAAAAGTTCAAGGCATGACTGAAATACAACTCAGGCACAAAACAAATAACAGCTACAATCTGGATTTATAAATAGTCTCATCTATCTCATTTTGAAGTAAAATCATACACAAACCTGATTGTAGTGCTATAAATCAGTATTATAAAGACCTGCCTATTGTAAATTATCCTGTCTCTTTAAACTGGAGACAGTGGGCTGGCTGAAATCCACTATCAGATGTTATCTTAACTAAGATAGTTGTCCAGCTTAACTGGACAACTTCAGACTCCTAGAAATAAAGGTTGTAAAAGGACTTCTGAAACCAGTCAGTCCATTTCCCTAAGGCTGCATCATGAGTATTTACACCTTTCCTGACAGACTTGTGTTTCAAAGACCTGCAGCACGGGGAAGCCCAAAGAGTCCATTTTGTAACCCTTAATATTCTAATGTTTACCTTGAATATCCTTTGCAGTAACTTAAGCCTCCTGGTTTTCATTGTGAATCTGGGAAACATTATTCCTTTCCTTTGTACAGCAACCTTATATGTACTTAAGGACATAAAAGATCTTCATGACTTCAGTCTTCTTTTCCTTTGGCCTGAGAATCCAGTTCATTCAGTCTTTCTTCTAAGTCATATTTTCTAGATCACTAGTCATTTGTGCTGCTCTTCTCTTGACTTTCTCCATATGCAGGGATGTGAAACAGACCAGCACAGGCAATATTACAGCTGTTAACCAAGCACTGAGTAAAGCAGAATGGTAATTTCTTATGTCTTGCAGTCTGTAGTCTTGCTTTTACAAGAACAGTGTTTGCTTTATTGCCACAAGAACAACACTGGGGATACAAGTTCAGCTTCTTCGATTAGCTTGTTAATTGTCTCACTTTGTCTTCTGGAGAACATTTCATAGCATTCCCTGCTCTGCTTTGTGACTCCAGAAACCTCTGCACTTTTGGTTCATTACCTAGGGACAGAGTAATCTAGAAGAGATTCCAAAGAAACCACCTCTGAATTTTTTACATATTAATAGTGGCCCACCAGTGGCCACTCTGTAGTCACATGTGCAGTTTTGTACAGGCTGTATAGTAGTTTGGGGTAAAGCAGTGATTTTTAAATTACTGTCTTCAGGCTTTGATATGGGCTACCTTTAATGGGTTTCTGAAATGTAGCAAAGAGAAGTAGGCATATTTTCAGTTATTAAAATTTACCATGGAGGACTGTGAGCTTCCTCATGGATCTACATTAGAAAAGACTGAAAGCCACTCATCTAAGCCGTGCTTCCCTAAATTATAATGAGAATATCAAATGAAACAGTGCTAAGGAAGGCCTGGCTAGAATCACAAAAGGTTGAAACTCTTGCTTTTTCTTTAGCTCTTTCCACAAGACCTGTTATCCCTATTGCAGAAGGAAAGCAAACTGGTTTAACATTATTTATTTTTTGCAAACCTATCTTATCCCATACTCATCTTCTTTGTCTGCCAGATACAGTTTGTTCAATTGGTTTTTTCAGTTTTTTTTTTCAAAGAAAATTTCCTTTCATCAGTTGATAATTTCCCATCTCCATTCTACACTTTTTAAAGTTATCCACTACATTCTCCATTTTCTCATCTTCAGTCCACCTTGTTTTCCTTCTGTGGGTTTGCACAAGTGCCTCACTCTGAGGTAACTCCACCAGTTCTTCAGAATCTCAGGCTGAGGTTTATTAGTTCTAGTCTATTTTGAAACTTCTAAATCATCTGAATAATTTTTAACTGATTCTTTGCCTATTATAGAGTCAGAACTTTCTCCTTTGCAGCTGACAGTGATTCCTTCAGATACCAGCTTCAGGTACTTTTTCTCATTCAGATGCAGCCTAAACCAAGCAATATGAAAAGGCCAGAAAGACAATTTCACAATATTCCTATCCAAGACTCAGTTAAAAAGAGACTGTAATTAAACTCAATGAGGGCCAAGCCCTGTCTCATTTCCCACGCATTACACAGTAACAACACAGGAGACAAAAGCAGCCTTTCCTCCAAAAGCACCTGGAATACAGATCAAGACCCCTCAATACTCGTAATCAAAACACATCCCTCATCAACATAAATCAACCTGGTGGAAGAATGACATATGTTTTAGTCAAAAATTACATGCTCCAGACAGAAAACTCAACTGAGAACAAAGGAGTAATGATGAGGGTTCATGGCCAAACCACACACAGTTTGCAGTCTGCTTGCCAAATTCTTTGCCTAAAGATGACAACCCGAGAAGGGACAAAACTGTTCACTGCTTCATTCCCAGAGGTTCCTCTATCTCTCCTTAAGCCTCAGGATAAAGGGCTGGTGACAACCAAGTGGCAAAACTTTTCCCCAAGTATCTTCCATATGGCCTGAAAAAAGACTAATAGATCTTGTGAAACTCAAGTGGCAAACTGCTAGTGCTGGGTGCCATTCAGGGAGCACAGCTGCCTGAGGCAAAGTTAATGCGCAGAGGATCAACTCATGTCCAGTCCTTACAGGCCCAAAGCTGAGATACTGTGAGGATGTTGATGATGTCTGGTGAGTCACCAGAGCATGCACATTCTGCAAAATGCAGGTCCAAGAAGAGATGATCTCCCAAGGTCCTCTGCATTGACATTTCCCTTCTGTGTCCCACACATGAGCCTAGAGCAAGACAGAAGTGAGCTCGTGCAGAAATCTGGGGAGCTCGGGAGCCCAGACCACTTACCCCAAACTTTGTCATCCCACACTTCCCATAAGACTGGTTTTTGATGTTTTGTACTCTTGGTAGTGCCTAAGGTTACATCAAAAGGGGATTCTCTTAGCTCTGTGGATCCCAGAACTTCTCCACATGGTGGCAAGGACCCAGGGCTGTCTAGTTAGTCTGTGTGTTGCTTACAGAAAACTAATCTTCCCTTTCCTACTTCCCAGCACTGCTTAAAAAGAGGAAAAGCAATCCCTCAAAGCAAACCCATCTCGTTAGGAGAACTCCCAACAGTACCACAACCGCGTGTTTTATTTAAGGTGAGTGTTAGAAAGTTCTGGAAGGAAAAGGTTTGAAAGAAAATGTGAGCTATAAAGTACCAGCTCAACCCCTTATCTACAGTTCTTGTAGAGACAATAAAGATAGAAAAAAAAATTAAGTTATTGTATTAAAACCTGTCCAATGGACCACAAAGAGAGTGGCACTAAAAATCTGTGAATTATACTGTCTTTCTTTAGGGTGGAAATGTCCTCAAACATCAGCCAAGATTAAATCACTGATCAGAAAGGATACAGTTCCAAATATTTCCCATGTAACCTCTAGTTAAGAGCGTTTCAAATCAGTCCTCCAGAATAAAAGGTTAGTCATTAAACAATTTGCCAAAAGAACAAATTATCCCTATGGAAGAAACATAAACATTAATTAAAGATTATGTTGATCAAAAAAGGAACTCAAAACAACAATAAACAACCTGGAATAACTTCTTGAACAGAAATCAAATCAAGCCAGAGTTGCAATCTCTACGCCACAACTAAGAAAAACTTCCCTTCCCTACTCAGTAAAGCAGTCAGTGTCTTTATCTAAGTGCACCACTGGCAGAAGACGTAAAGCTATCTTCTCCTGGAACATACCTGTGAAAAGAAGAGTCTCTCTAAAAAGACTTATCTGCAGAGACCCACACTTTGAATTATTCACAAGACATTTTTCACAGACACTAAAAATGAGCCAACTGCCAAGCCTCAGACTATCAAAACTAAACTGGTTGATAGTCACTAATCCCCAGCACCTTTACTGGCCCAAAAGGCACAGCAGCTATTATTCTCTTTGGGCTATATCATATCCAGTTGCCAAGCTTTAGGTATAGAGACATGCCCCATTTGTATAACAAGGTGAAAACCAAAACCAAGTATCACCCTATCCCATCTTCAGATCCATCAAAAAAAAAACCCAACAGAGCATATCATCCTCAGGGCATGGTGAAAACAAAAGCATCTCCCATTCCCTGATCTCAGGCTTGGAATTATAATCTTATGCCAAGACAGTTGTCACTCAGACCAACAACTCACACAGAAATTAGACACTGAGTGGACACATGTGGAGAATACTTCAATTAACATCAATCACAAGAGAAGTTTCTAAAGCAGCATACTTGGGCCTTGCCATTAAAATCAAACCTCTTGCATCTCACATGTCAATAGCAGCCCTGGGTGGGTAGAAAGAGTGCCAGTTGAAGGGTTTCTCTGATGCAACCAGTACCAGCTGCTGTTGCAGGCCAAGGGACTCTGGACCTTCTTCCATGTGGCAATTCATTCACTCCTAAACAATATACTGGAAATTTGCCTTGGAGATCTAGGTAAGACATAACACCAGTTCTTGGCTAAAACATGATGCTGATGTGTTAGTACAAGGATTTGTTTGAGCAAATTAATTTTAAATCTCATAATTGCAGCAACAAGTAAATTAATAGCTCTTCAATACATGCTCAGTGTAACTGTTTTCTGAAATAGGTTCAAGAATAACCACGAACTTCAAGGTAGGTACTCAGAAACAGGTGGATTGAAAAGAGAGAACTGCAAGTGCTGTCACCAAATACAATTCCCCGTGCCAGCCACAACCTCTGTTGTTTGGATGATGATCCTTGGCAGATAAGCCATGATATGGAAAGGTTTGATCCCATATGGGAAAGGAGAGTATTGATGAGTGCCTGATGTTGCACCAGGAGGCCATTATCACTGGTGGAGGACGAGGGATGGCATGGGGCTAGAGTTTGGCAGACAGATTAAAGCCAAATGGGACCTACAGACATGCTAGAAAGGGAGAGGCATATAAAAAAATGTATGTCTATTTGCCATGCACAAGCCCATGTAGGTCCTACATGTAAAATGGCAGTAGACAACTATGTTTAGGGACCTGCATTCCAACCTTTTTCTCTAACCTCAAAAGATATCCTGACTTGAAAAGAGCACAGAACTAAGACATTCTGATGCTCATGTTACTCCACCTCTGCACAAGGGGGACCTTCCCAGCAACTCTATCTCACTCTAGCTGTACACTGTGGCAGCTCCTGCTCTGTTTACATTCATTTTTACAGCAGCTGGATCAAGTATCTTCCTAAGGCTACCGCTGTCAGGACAGCTAAAGAGGTACATCTCTCAGCATTGCTTTTACAAGACTTTACAGCTGGTGTTAAGCGTTGTTTGTTGTCACAAAGCACAGAGTTTGAGCAAGATATGGATTCTTCTGTGGAAACCCAGGACAAACTATTGAGACATTGAGATGCCAATAAAAAAAGAGAAGCAGGACACAGTCAAACCCTGAGGGTCTGAACAGACATTGCAGAACTGTGTTTACTTTTTAGTGAGCTTGTGCATATCCACGGGGCATGTAAGTGGGGCTTTACAGTACAGCGAGGTCTCCATCACAGCTCTTGCTGTGCTTTCTGTCCCAGACTTACAGGCCTGCTGTGGGGACATCACAGCTGAGGATATTTTTGTGTATAATTTCCTAGGATATTAAAGTAGCTAAGCAATCCTTTGTTGCACCTGCCTCTCATCCCTTTTTAATCTGTTATCCTGGAGGAAATAAGCGATGAGTTGTGAGTTCCCATGCACAGGTGGATCTCCAAGAAATAAGATTAGGCAAGAAGGGCACTGAGTCAGCTGTGCCACTAGTTTCAGTGCCCGGGAGAGCTCGATATGGGGTTTCACATCCTAAGGAACAGCTAGCAGAAGGCACCATAGAGCTGAAATCTATGATGAGCTATAACTGCACTCCATCTGCCTAGAGGCATGTGGGCCCTCACTAAAGTTCCTCAGTATGGCAGATAGGTACTAACCCAGGTTCAGACAGCCTGAGATGAAGATAGAGCATCTGTCTGGAGATGGAGATGAACTGCAGACAGTTCTTTGGAATCTGATGTGTGATAAAAGACCTGTTACAGGGATGATTCAGCTGTGATCAAATTCTGAGCTGGTGAAAGCAATTCAATCACAAGGCAAATTCTTGCATTTTGAATGTTGTTTTCATTTTAATTCAGGATGAAAAATCCAAATTTATATGAATAAACAAAGCCTAGAATAAAAATCAGGAAAGAAAGATAAAAGTGTATGCGAAGACATAGAAACCACCTTATAACAGCATTTCTGACATTAAAAAGATTGCAATGAAAGGGAAATGAGAAGGTTGAAAATAAACTGAGAGTTGGGCTGCAATCTTCCATTTTCATTTTAAGTCATTCCAGTATTAGTCTTTCAAACTTTTGCTCCAGAATTGATACATTCTTATTAAAAAAAAAAAAAAAGAAAATTCAGGGAAAGTAATTTTCCATCTGTTTTGAAAATAGTGGAGGAAATCACAGCCTTTACTTGGTAATGAGTGATAACAAAGGGTTCTTACCAACCTAATCTTCAAACTTGCTTTTAAAAACATTGAATGGATGAAACAAACTCTTTGGAAGCAATTGATTTGCATTGAGCAAATTCCTGTTCTTTCCAGCTGAAGCCACAATTTTGGTCAGATGTCTGAGTAATTCACAGCTAGAAATAGATGAGGAATTGTTGAGATTTGCTTTGAAACACATGATGGGGGGAATTTCAATTGTAAAAATTCTTGTAAAGTTGAAGCAGGCTGGGATCCTGCTGACTAGATATTAATGAAAAATAGCCAGTAGCAGAAGAATGGAAAAAATGAATGGTAAAATGCAAACCAGGGAATATAGCAAAAGCCTCAAGAGGAAGCCCACTCCTTGGAAACATTTTGACACCCAGAGTATAAACCTATCTTCAGTGGGATCTGTTGGCCCCATATTGAAGGCCATGGGTGCTTTCAGAGCAGCAAGGGTTTTACTTTGTAATGCACCGGGAACATGTCGTCCCTTGAAGCAGGACTGTTCCCATGCTAAAAAGAGAGACACAAGTTGTTAGAGACAGTCTGGAGCCTACAAATGAGAGACGTGCAGTCTTTGCTGGCATGTGTAATGACAGCTGAGTGTTGTTCGATTTCATAATTGTCTGGGATTTTCCAAGGCACCTCGAGTGGTTAGGTACGCACTGCTCACTGACAACCAGTGGGACTATGGCATGTTGCTTTCCCATGCTCCTCTCAACATCTTTAACAGTGATGGCAAGAAAAAGGCAATTCATTTTTTGGGGGGGGGAGGGAACCTGTTTCCTTCTGACATGGGAAGGAATATCAACTTAAAAATATTCTCATCAAAGAGGGATAAAGTCACATGGGTCTCAGTCAGCTTAGTTGCCAGGGTGCCCCAGACCCAGGAGACCCCAGTGTGCACTGGTCAATATGGAGGGCTGTGGTCACTACATTATCCCATGGTATGTCTCTGTACCTCAGGCCTGGGCAGCCTTGGGACCCCATAGCCCCCTGAAAAGGCCCCCCACTTTGAAACTCACAGGCAGGGAGTCAGCAGGGTTTCCACAGAAGCCAGCATGTTGTAGGTACAAGTATTTTGCGAGTCACTCCTCCAGGCAACAGGAATACAAGCTGAAGTGCACAGACCCCAACTCCCACACAGGTATTCTTGATGGACTCAGGTCAGATTTTTGCAGAGCTTTCTAAGAATCCAAAAGAAAACACCTTTTAAAGCACTGTAACTTCACAAACGAACAAAAGACACAAAGTCATCCTATGCTTAACATCTGCTAGAGTTAGGAAGTCTTCCCAAAACTTATACAGAAATTACTGCAGTTAGAAAAATTAAACTTCTGTATGGTGGAGGTGTTTAACATTTCACTTGTAACAGTGATTGTTAGATGCCAGTCACTCAAGAAATTACAATCTCTTTGACACTTCTCAAGTAAGGAAACAACATGGAAAAATACAGTCCATACTGCTATGGTGCTATGGTAAGGAAAAAGTCTTCACAAACCTGAAGTAAACCCAAGTTAATTTTTCCAAAATAAAAATCCCTATTAATAGCCACTGTTACATAAAGCAAAGAAATTCTGCCCTAAAAATGCAATTAAATTTAAAACACATTTAAAATTTGAAATAAAAACAATTTAGATTACTTTTTTGGCACAACGATGGTCCTGGTTTTCATCCAGCTTTTATTATCTTGTGAAACTTTCTGCTGCAACATTCCTTTACTGCCAAATCTGCTTTTCCTTCTTCCACACAGAAAAGCGCAAAAATGTGGTGATGTTTTAACTGACTGTACTACTGACAGAAATCAAAATTCAGTGACACCTTGGCTGAACCTGTAGGGAATGAAGACAAAGCTTTGAATGAAATTGTGCTAACAAAAAAACAAAGAAGGTGCTTAGATCTGCTACAATTTATTCTTACTAAGTTTTGCCTTGAGAAAGAGAAAATCATCATTTGACAACTAATCCACATTTTCAAATTAACAAATATGTTTATCTCTATTAACATGTTTATCTCTAATATGTTTAGTGTACTTGTGTCAACTCTGAAAATCTTATAGAATCAACAGCACAGACTGGGTGAAGTTATTCAATACAATAACACATTATAGAACAGGCTACTGTGTTTTTAAAAGTTGTTTTTAGTAATGAAGAATAAATTTTCAATGCCAACTTTTCTGTTGGTTTGTTGCTTTTTTTTTTTTTTTTAAACACAGAATTCTGGCTCAGGAGCTGCTGTTAAAGAACATAGCTGAGAATGTTCCTCTGCTGTCCAAGCAAATAAACACAACTATACAAAATTCTTCTCATCATCTTTCACTGCTAGATTTAAAGTAACTACAAAAAATCAATTCTTTTATCTAAAAGGAAAGGTGCAGAATGAGATGGAGATAGTAAGATGGAGTGTATGAAAGTGCAAAAAAGGTGTTAAAACCGACACAAAGACAACAGGAACTGTCATACAGCAGCCAGCCTCAGATAGAGCTTTACAGATACTTAATGGCTTTTTCAACAAAAACAAAAACTAGGAAAAATTGTTTCTTTGTTTGTTTTTTTAACCTGAATGATAAATCAGATTATGCTTTGTAGATTTAAGCAGTTTTAGTATTAATACAATTTCTTCATATTTCAAATAATTCTTTTTAAATGCATAATTGACTTATATTGACTTTTTTTTTTTTAATTTCACCTGATTTGCTTCTTTTGTTGAAATGTTTCTATGTTTCCCTGAACTGCTTTAAACTATATGGTCTACAAAGTACTGAAATAGTCTCTGATGCCAAGATGTTTCAAAACTCATTTGGTTGCATAAATAGTGCATCTCCTCACTTTCCACATGCCCATACTGTAGACATTAAATAGTATGACAATAGTGCTGTTGTTCGAAGAACTCCGATTTCGTCTGCTCTAAAGGTGACAGGCTTTTCACTAAGTGGAAGGAAATCTGAGAAAAATATCATCTGAACTACAGGATCAATTTTTAAAGAATGACCATGAATTCTGGAAGAGGGAAAGGAAGATGGAAACATGTCAGGGCATGACTTGAAGCATGTGAGAAATTTCTGCCTTGTATTAGCAATGCATATTGTGTTTTAGAAGTTTCTAAAGGCAAATGCCTACTCAGTGGGTGGCAGAATAGCAGAAAGCTCTTCCTAGCAGAGTACAGAAAGAGGAGAGGTGACTGCTCAGTGTCTCCGTCAGTTGGGCAAGTTTGTGGAGACACTTTTATCTTCAAAAGCAGGGTGCAGGGGCATTAAATGTGACACAGTACTTCTTCATGCATCGATTCACAAAAAGTCTCCAACTCTTTTGATGAACTTTAATAGATTGTTATGGCACATTATCAATTTTGAAGCTGCTGTACATGTGTTGTTAATATGCTATGGTATGTGTAATTGAATATGACCTCCTGTGACATTAAAAATATGACTGTCCATCGCAAAAGACATCCACATGTTTTATGAAGGATGAGTGTGCTTCAATAAACCTTTTAACCAAGAACATATGCTCAAGAAACAAAAAGCTTTTATTGATTTCATAAATAGCAAGACAATGTCAACCCTGAGCCAAGCAAACTATTGTACATCTTACTGAAGTGTTATGGTACATGTGTAATACAGAATGGTAGTTATATGCCAGGAGGACCATTACTGATCTCCTTGTCTTGGGGCTGGGACCAGTGGGACAACTGTCTCTCCCCTCAGCTATACATGAGATTGCAAAGAATTCTCTGCACAGGAACAGCATCTGTGGAGGAACTGAAGCAAAAGGGTGTTGTGATCCTGTTCTGCTTCTTTCCTTCATGTTCTTTTCCTTGCATAGTCACTGCATATTCTCTTGACAGCTTTTCAATCATCCTCCAATTCTTTTGGTTCTCATCCTGTAGCATGTGTCTTGTCTTCCAGTTTTTTAGTCATGTTTGCCATCTCCTGGGAATGACTCATGAGATCAACAAACATTTGTATATAGGCCATGCCCAGGCAGGGGTTACCAGAACAGAGAAACCACAGAGTTACATGGCATAACAATGTTAACCAACTGCCAGCATAGACAGAATTTTATTTTCCCTTATTTTTTTTTTCATTTTGGGAATTTAATTTCTTTTTTGCTCTTGCCATTATGGGGAATGCCTGAAAAATGGAAAGGCATTTTTCCAGTTATATCTCCTGGCAAACTTCATGAACCATTGTTATGTGCCCTAATTTAACACTCCTTTGTCAGATGAGTTTTACTGTAGATGTTCTGATGATGATGAGATGACATTATTCTTTTTTTTTTGTGTGTGTGTGGTTTTTTTTTTTTTTTTTTTGTTATACAGACATAATGCAGTTCACTGTTTTTGTCACAACACCTGGTGCATTTCAGGAGTGCTTTTTTCCCACATATGGTTTACTGCTCTTGATACATTTTAGCATTCTGTGATTGCAGGGAAAAACCAATAGAGAGGCATGTCTCCATGCAAAGACCCCTCAACAAATTGTTATGATAGAGACTGAGCTTTTCTAAGTTCTTCCATGAGCTTTTTGGCATATGCCAATTATGTTCAGAGAAAAGTGGGACACTTAGCCCAGGCTATGCCAGAACAATGTGATCAAGCAGGCCAAGCCTAGTACATGCTAAGCTTGTGGGATGGCAGAGGAAGGAATAATTGCAGCAGCAGTTGCTCAAGCTTGGATATACATCAGCATCGCATTTTTACATATTTTGCTTTCAATGTCTTAAAAAGAAGAAAAGTTCTCTCCAGTTATTTTGAGAAAAATACAGGTTAGATTGGAAAAAAGAGGGACAGTATCAGTCAAAGTCTTCTTTTTTTCCCCTGCAGGGAAAACCAATCCACAATTACTGCTGTGTTCCTTTTTAGTTGCTTACAAGATTTCAGCAGTATCTCTCCCCTATTAAAATGTTCATATTATAATATAGATGAAGAAAATTAATTTGTCTAAGTAAAATAAAATAAGCATAGTGGAAAATGGGATGAACAGACTTAGCTTGTTTCCACTATTCCAGAAGCCATTATAAGCAGTGCCAATAATAATGTCCCCGCTTAATCTTGCTGACACTTCCCTAAGTTCTTCCTTCCTGTGTTTTCCTTGCTTGGTGTGTGCCTATGACTGATTAAAAGAATAAGTGGAATGTTCATAATTTTTGGGGATACCACTTGTATGAGAAAAAAAAAAAACAAAACATTTCCCTTCAGTTTTAGGGAAAACAAAATATTTTAGTTAAAATATGGTAATTTGAACTAAAATAATTCAAAATTTTTTTCTGAGAAAGATACTAGCCTTTCTGAGAATGAGGTGAAAGGAAAATGAATGTCTTTTCCATCATGGAAAATTCTGAAAACTAGTTTGATATATAACAAACTAGAAAAGTCCATGTTATAGAGTTGGCAGTTTTCACTTGGCACTAATTTATCCTGGTGCCAATCCCCACTGAAATACAGTGAATTGTGTCCCAGTTTCAGATGGCTTGTACACTCTTTGAAAACCTTTTACTAGCTAATTCTCCAAACACCTGTCTGTAATGAGTATGGCCCAGTGTCTCCCAGCAGACCGAAGATACTTCACCTCCACCAAATGGCTGAACAGCCTCCATCTCATGCCTGAAAATTAAGTTAGATCCTTCTCACCCTTCTCATGGAGTTTCCCAAACACCTATGGTGTGTGACAGCAGTGTGGGTGCCTCCATCCCTCCTCAGCAGTCAGCAGGTCAACACTGAAAGCAACCTGCTGCTTGCAACACTAGTTCCATCAACTCAAGCAACAAAGCACATTCAGTTACAGTGGTCCTGCAGATCCTAATGGTGTTGATTGCCTTTGTGGCAGCTCAGTTAGTTCCACATGAAAATGTTGGTGTTTTTCAATGTTCAAGTTACAATGTGACGTCTAAATCATATTTTTTTCCCCCAAAGGCTTCTAATCATAGTCTTTTAATTCCACAGTAACAAAAAGGTTCCTGTTCATATTCTATCCTGAGTGCAGATCAGTTCTTGGTCAGTTCTTAATGCAAACAGAAGCTATCTATTGCGCATTAACTAAACTACAGCTGACATATGTAGTCAGACAGCTGGCTGGTGCCTGAACAGCCAATCTGCACCTGTCCAAGAAAAGGAGATGTTTCTGTACCCCATTCTGTCTTATGGCAAGGAAAAGGCATGGTTTCATACCATGTCCACAGCTCACTTGACAACAGTAAACAATAAGTTCAATGGGACTGATGGGATTTATATTAAAAGCATTATGTAGAAACACACATTTATAATTTTGTATATGTTGTATTGTCGGTGTGTTTGTAAAAAAACATACTACTTTGATATGTAATATGGGAATTCAGAATGTTTTCCTAAGAGATACTAAAAGTTGTCCCAAATTGTTCCTGGGTGTGCGCTACTTTAAGTGCTCATTCTAGTTTTAGAAATTTTATTTTAGTCCATTTGAATTAATATACCACTGGTTATTGCAATTAGGCATTTTTAGAGTTTCTATAAAGCTGTAAGTAGACATTTGTTAAGTTATAAAAGTGTCTTGAGTTCTGATTGCTTGCCATTATGTAGAACTTCTAAGTTATGGGACTTGGCATATGGCTTAACACAGGCAAGGTTGCTTCCCTCCTGTCACTGACACCAAGTGAAAATGTTCTCAGTTTGTTCTTTTTTTTTATGTAGGTCAGAACTTCAGCTACAATTGTCCCCTAACTCTGCCAGAATCATGTTGATCTTACTCTAATTCTCATAATAAAAGCCATAAATTTTGATTTTAGCTTTAGTTAATGATAACAATGCTTCTAACTTGAATAAATATATGTGGATCTTGAAGAGAATGGCAAATGCCGCATTTCTGAAACAGAGCCTAGATTTAAGTACTCCCAAATAGCAAGTACCTGTCTCCAGCCATGAAGGAGATACAACTTTAAGAAAATGATGCCAGAATACCCCCAAGAAGAGATCATGTGCCTTTCTTTTCCCCAGTCCACTCCAAGATTTGATGTACTGTTAAGCTCTGTTGGTTTTGGAGCAGGCTTGTAAACTCACTGTGAGGGAGAGTGCAGCTGATAGGGAGATGATAGAGAAAAGCCACAGATCCTGTCACTGTGACCCAAGAGGAGGCTTGTCAGGAAGGGCCTCCCTGCTCTGCTCGGGCATTCAAGCTAAGCTAACCCTCTGGAGGTGGCTGTTGGCAACCTCATTCTACATGGGAGGAAATCTGCTTACCAGGAACAATGTGACTTTAAAGCTACTACTCCAGAGATGCAATTTTTGGTTAACATGTTTCCTCTCTCCTGTTCCTTTCCACTCACTCCATCTTTTCTACAGAACCTTGGCGGTTAGTGAGAGGAATTGGGCAGTGAACCTTACCCATGCTCTGCAGCATGGCTGCAGGCAGTATAGGATGTCAGTGTCAAGCAGAAGGGCCTCTGCAAGACTTGGGGCTGTTTGTGGTTCTCAAGTGGATAGCAGGATGGATGGTGGCACGGGACAGCTCCAGGAGACATATCAGGAGCACCCTAAACACAACAGCAACATAACAGTCAGTGTCAGCTTGACATGTTCTCTAGCTACAGCTAATCCTTCAGGCATGCTCAGCAGCTTCAGAAAGGAAGCAACCAGAAAGTAATCAAACACTTCTATTTCCTGTACAATAGCCAGAGCTGCCTGGCAAAACAGACGTAAACAGTACTATGGCCCCTCCATTACCACTTGCAAGCATATTGCAAGCATACCAGGCTTGCGAGCACACAAAAGGGAAATGCTGAGATAGAACAAGAACCAAAGCTGCTTATGACATAAGTAAGAAAAATTACAAACTATTCCTAAAAGAATACTGCCATGGGTAAAATAAAAGGACTATGTTTTATTAGCAGAGTCCTAAAATCAATGTGGCCCATGTTTTTTAAGGTCATGCCAGGAATATGTCAGGTTCACAAACTGTGAAGTCAGAAATGCTTCATCACTGATAGAGCTTGCTTTGTGCACCAAGGCACATGTATGGGCTGTGCCATGAAGCACTGCTGCTAATGACAGGGTCTTGCAGGGCTGGCAATGCATACTTTGGTTTAGTTCCTTGTGGTCTATTTTAAGGAAGTAGCCCATTGTATTGTAGTGTTCAAGAAACTCATAGGCCTGAACACACCAGTCTTTTTACAAACTAGGGACTTGTGGCTTAATAGAGCACTCCAATTGCCATTTCACAAAGCAAGGACTGAGGGAAAAAGTGGCTGAATAACTTTTTCAAAATTACCAGGGGAGTTTCTGGCAGATCTGAGAAGACGACGTAGATCTCCCAAGTGCTGGGTAAAATGCTGAACCATTCTCTCTCTTGCTAAACTTCTATTGTCTCCTTAGGCATATACTTGAGACAACAGCAAAGTCTGAAGAAACAATATGAGAAAATGCATGTCCCCAGAGTCTCCTCTTGAATGGTATTGATTAAATCTAACACAAAATAGTAACCAATAACTAGTATAATATTCCTCTGGAATCTAAGAAAAAGCCATGTCCAACCTCTCTGAAGTCAAGAGGAGTCTTTCCAAGTAACCTCAATGAATTTTTGATGAATTTATGGGGGTGGGGAGGAGCAAACAGAGATTAAATGCATGTTAAACAGATGCTATGCCGATTAAAATACGAAAACCACAGACGTATATAAAAAAGACACAGCATTTGGTGTTAGCTTACAGTTGAGAAAACAGTCCTTTCAGATACACTGTACTGAGCACTTCATACCAGGTACTTTAAACGTTCTTCTTGAATCCACAAACATATCTAATCATATGTTTGGCACACATGCTCTGTCCCCATGTCACAAGCCTTTCCCACTTCACATTTACCCCTTGCAGATCTACAATCCACTGCTCCCTGCTCAATCCATGACCAACCCTCCTTGTGTCTTCCCTCCAGCTCCTGCTGGACTGTAGATCTTCAGCTGTAATGACAATTTTATTTTTTTTTTTCCCCCCTCAGAGATCTTTGTATAAAAGTAACAAAAAGGTCTGGGTGCCTTTTATTACTCAGATGGCACATTACCCAGACTCTTACTGTAACTGCCAGACCAAGAAACAATTAGAGGTAAAATCAAGGATATCAGCTTCTAGCAGACCAAGTCAAATGAGACTATTTTTTCCATCTTCTAAATAATGCAATCTTTAAAGTCACCACTGACCTATTTAAACACATTCAGTTATTTACAAGTAGGTATATAACCATAATCATGCAACAAAGCACTCAATTACTTGATCACATAACCTGTCTTAAATAATCTATTATCCTTACAGTTGCTGCAAATATAATTGAATGATTCAGTGCAGTATATGACAATCTGAACTCTAGAGGCTGGGCTGGTAAGTGTATATGTTGGTAGTTGTGTCAGTGGCTTCTTTGTGCCTCTATTTACTTTCTCTAGCTTCTGATGGAGAAACTCATCCATGCTCCATATGACAGGTGGAGGTTGCTGGGTACTGTTAGCATGTCACGCTGTTCTGGAGAGCACTTTATTTCTAGGATACATCTTGACTTCGTGAATGGCCAAAGAAGTGAATAATGTTTTTGGTATGAGCAGTACAGATTCATAATCTTATGCTTATAACGAGAACAGAGTGGATTTAATAGACCCAGCAATGACTTCTTGCTTCCCATAAGCTCACTCATTTCAAGGCCACAACGAATCTAGTTCACTTTATTTGAGTACCTAACAGAGGCCACCATTTTATCCAACTACCCATGTATTGAGCTCAGTAACTAGACTCACCTGAAGTATACCTCCTGGAAATGCAGCCAGTCTTACTTGGAAAACATTAAGCAACAGAGAATCAACTGCTTCTCTTTGAAAGTTTATACTGTCATGGAACAAACTATTAGAACTATCGTAGAGTAAACTATGACAGAATAAACTAAATTCCAGCTTTAAAAATGTATTACTTTTTAATTGAAGGTGGCAGGTTTTTAATTCCAAATACTGGTTTTTGTTATACATTTTTCTGATAAGGTAAAGACTCATTTAACACCAAGATTTTTACCTCTATGAAGGTACTGTCACATGTACTAAGCCACCTCTCAATCTTAAAAAAACCCAAGAAATCATAAATATATTGCTGTGTGATTTGTTCAGTCCCAGAATCATTTCGTGGCTCATTTCAGCACTTTCAGAACCATTCTTTGTAATAACGTCAATGGCAGGTTTGGAAACAGAATACCCCTTGTAACTGGCACTATCACTTGCAAATACCATATGGATTTAAAAGTATCTCCAGAGGATGGTGGAAAGAGTTGAGAAAGTGAAATCAGAACTCTGCTCTGTTTCATGCAAGGTCAGGAAAGGAAGGTCCTCATCCTACAAGGCACCCCATCGGATCTCACCAAGAGAAAGAAAATTTATTTGAAAGAGTTGTTTACCTTTGGTTTAGAGAAAGAAGTGAAGTGCTGATCTTACGTAGTTTGTGAAGACCAAACTTGCAAGATTCTAAGTCAAAAATCAGCAAGGAGCTAACCAGCCGGGTAGGAGGGCCAATATCCAGGTTCCAAGAGTCAACAGATGGGGCCTCAGTGGCTCTGCAGAAGTTGAGGCTGGAATGACAGACACTCATAATTACTCTTCTTGCTCAGATATATGGTTCAAGGAGAAATTTCTCTTTCACTATTGCACTCTGATGATTTGACTCATTTGCACTGTGCTGATTTGACTCAATATTGTCCCACCTCTAAAAGCGTAACAAGCAAGAACATCTTTATTTTGTGATATCAAATTTGTTTTAGAAACGATGGCTTCAGACTGATATAGAGGAATCTAGTCTTTCATTATAAATAGATACATTCTGGCAACTTTTGTCTGCATCTGAATTGCATGATGCCATGAATGGCACTAGAGGGCCACTGTTAAATTGCTAGAATGATCCTTGACACAGTTTTGGCCTAAACCAAATAGCTCTCAGCTGGGATAATGAGTGCTTTGGTAGTTAGTGTTGGCAAGGGTCTGTTCCCTATAGACAGCTTGCATGCAAAATAGGTCCAGGAGTTTGCAGACTGCCTGGAGTATCATCACTGAAAGATATGACCTGTTCCATTCCTCTCAATGGGACAGGTCATATTCCAAGCTATACTTTGAGACTGCAATTCATGTGACAGTATTCTTAGTTGCTTCACTAATGATTGTTTTGGTCCTGATTTAGATGAGGCTTATGCACTTGGCCAAAGTAAATAACTTATATCAGTTATACAGCATTATCTTCTTAATTTTATTGCAACTTTTACTTTAATTGTGGTTTGTCATAATGCACTAAGTATTAGAATCAAGAGCTCTTATGAAAACATTAGCTTCATTCTTGTCTTGTCCATTCTAACAGAGTTAACAACTGGAAGTGGAAACTGTGAAATCTTAGCTATCTTTATGTATTAATGTGATTATATAACCATGATTATAATCACAAAATCTGTGGTAAAATGAAAATGCACCGAAAGCACAAACAAAACCATCCAGTTACTGAAACAGATGTATTGGAAACATTCAAATAGTGTATGTTTACTTGTAACTTCCTTATCTCAGTTTAAAAGGAATTGCCACAGAATTTAACAGAATCACAAAACAGCTGAGGGTGGAAGGGACCTCTGAAGGTCACCTGGTTCACTGCTTAAACAGGGTCATCTAAAGCAGGCTGTCCAGGACCACGTCCAGATGGCTTTTGAATATCTGTCTCCAAGGATAGGTATCTCCACAACCTTTCTGGGCAACCTGTGCCAGCGCTTGGTCACCCTCAAAGTGAAACATGTTTATTGACATTAAGACAGAGCCTCCCTTCAGTTTCTGCCCATTGCCTCTAGTCCTGTCACTGGGCACCACTGGAAATTACCTGGCTCTGCCTTCATTACATACTCCATTCAGATATTACATGCATTGATGAGATCTCCCCGATCTTTCTCTTCTTCAGGCTGAACAATCACATCTCTCTGAACCTTTCCTCACAGGAGTGATGTTCCAGTCTCTTAATCATCTTAGTGGTCCTTTGCTGAACTTTTTTACAGTAACTCCATCTATCTACGACACTGAGGAGCCCAGAAGACAGTACTCCAGATATGGCCTCACCAGTGCTGAGCAGAGAAGGACCACCTCCCTCCACCTGCTGGCAACACCCCTCCTAACAGCCCAGGATACACACCATCAGCGTTCTTTGCCACAAGCACCCAATTTAGAACTGACTTGCCATAACGTCCTGACAGGCAGAAAACCGATCCTGCTGTGCTATCACAGCTCCAAGAGTTCAAGTGAGTACATAATACAAACAGATGATCATGTGGAGGTATTCATGACAATGGTCTCGTGCATCACACTGAATTACCCCAAGCAGCCCCATTCTGTCCATGAGTAAGGGCTTGGGCTACTTTGGTTTGTTGCAGGCTACCTATGGTTTTCTAGCATCTGAGGATTGTTGCAGTTCAGACTCCACCTCTGGGGTCTCCTTAGATATGGAGAGCCTTCAGGAGGTAATTAGGATACTCAAGCAGCTCAGAGAAGAACGAAGTGGGACTGCTGCCTCAGTGCAGAGCAAACAGGCAGAACAAAACAGCACGGCCAGCTATGAAGGTGCGTGCTGGCTGGTGAGAAAACTTTCCATGCTTCTCAGTCACATAAAACAACTGCTAGATAGTTAGCAAGCCACAGACCTAAAGTATTCATCGCTTCCTGTTTCTGAACTGGCTAACCCTCATAACTGTTCAGAACCAAAACCTCTCTAACTTACATGGTTGGAAACAGGGCCTGTGTAGACAGGCAACTAAGGTGTAGATATTTATCTGCAGGACCTTGGTAGTCAGAATATAGTACCCAGCCAACTCTATATAAGGACATCAGGCCTATTCTGTTCAGGCCCTGTCCCTTCCTGGAATCTATATTTCCATGGAGGAGGAACCCAGTTTCATCAGCTGGAAGCCACGGCGCACTCCAGGCAGGTCCCTGATTTTAACAGGAAAGTGCCTAGGACCTCCAGGGAAGGCATCTGCCCTGCAACCCAACATAGCTGGAATTTCCCCAGGGTGCGTGCACTGCTGGCTCAGACCACCCAAGCTACTGAGTCATAGGCTGGGCAGGCAACAACAGTGGTACAGTGGCAACCCCTGCTGCTGGGATTCAGGCAGGGAAATGTAGCAGTATTGGGACTGTTCTACCTCATTTGTTACTTCCATACATGGCAGGAAAAAATACCAAAAAGCATTAATGATGCCTGGCATTTCCCATTGTTCGGCCTCATCTTATATTGTTTATAACTTTGCCAGCTCTAACCATACAGTCTGCAGTTTTCCAAGTTTAGTGCCTGCTCAGTTCAAATTCTTTCTGAAAAGAAAGTAACTAACCACATTAAAAAAAAAAAAAAAAAAAGTATTTTCTTTGAGCTGCTCTACCATTCCTAAGCTTTGAAGCATTCACATGACATTTGTTCGAGGTGGCCTTCCTGTATGGGACATGCCAAGCAAGAAGTCTTTGAAAACATGTGGCTTACAATGATCAGAAGAAACATGTTAAGGAGTTCATAGCTAATTTCGCAGAAGAAACTGTCTGCAACGCCAGTGACCCAGCTTCTGGTGAGCACAGAAACTGCAATCTGTGTGGATTCTGCTTTATACCAGATGAGGAAGATTTTTCTTGTGCTCCTCAAGCTCCCCCTGCTTTTCATTCTGGGATTCTCTGGCTCAGCTTCAATGGGCCAGACAGTTACTTGTGTTTCCACATCTTCTTGTGACATTCAGTGGCTCGGATGTTTTAGGGCTAACTGGAATAGGTGGGGCAGTGTGGGTGTAAAGGTATCTTCCTTCTCTGCTGAAAGAACTGTGTTCTCAGGGATCAGAATATGAAAAACAGACAACACATCAAGAATGTCCCTAGATAAAATAAGATGAATTAAAGAAGACAACTGAGGGTCAGGTTCTGATCTTGTGGCTGATTTAGACAGATGCTGTTCGGTAAAAGCTGAAGGAAATTCAGCCTTAAAATATTGAGTCTCCCCTTACTGTTTGTGGGCTTTTGTTTATCCCAGTTTTTATATTGACCTCAGAAAAGATGTGAACACATTATTAAAAATAACTTGATGCAAAACTGTGTGCACTAGGTTAAAATTAATCCCTCAAGACATTTACTCCTCCTTCACACACGCTGGAGTAATCTTCCCTGTCTTTCTCCAAACCTATTCTTACACTTCCATCAGTGTTAGGAGTACAAATAACAGCAGCAGCTTATTTATTAAATTTCACAAGCCAAATTAATGCACATTTCTGCAGTTCTAATTGCTTTTCTATGGTTACTCAAGTCACAGAATAAGTGGAGTTTTACTGACCACATGGTTGGTTCCTACTCCTTCTATACACAAACACCTTTGACTGAAGAAAAAATGAAAAGGATTTTCTTTCTTCTTAAATGTTTTAAATTTTGCCCACTGGATCTAATGTGATGCAAAGTGGTCATCATGCAGCTTCTTATGTAAGCAGAAGGCAATTCCTGCAAAGTAGTAAAAGACTACGTGTGACTGAGAGAGAAATGTCTTTTCTCTCTCTGTGCTTTTGCGGCATTAAAAAGTATATGAGGATAACACAATAGAAAACGAACCATGAGGAAATGAACAGTTTCTTATTCAGCACAGGATACATATAATGTAAAACAATTCAACAGCAGCTGATGACTCCCCAGCGTTTCTTAACTTCAGCTTAGGTACGTTCATGTCAGCACTGGAAAGAGATTTGTTCAAAATTGCCCCAGTGCACAAATAACCCCTGGGAAATCTAAGGAACTTCCTTACACAACTATTCATCTCGTTGCATGTTCTCATTCAGAACTTAATCCAGCAGCTCTGCCTGAAGATTATATATGTGCAACAGCAAGGACTGCACACCTAATGGTAGTGTCTACATCCAAGCTCCAGGTCCTTTTGGAAAAAGTGACAGACTTCTTACTTCCACTGTGCTCTGTGAATCTGGTTTACGGGACAGGTAAGAAGTTTCTCTGGAGCACAGAAAGGCAATCAAACAGTATCATTCTATTCTCACCTTTAGCTACCAGAGCAGAGACATGCACCATGGGATCAGAAGAGGCACAGGTGAGTCAGAAGGCAGCCTGTGCTTTGGGAATGAGACACTCCAGCCACACCGGGATTCTGTAGTAGGCCATATTGATTCGCAGCTACCGCCTGAACTCAGGGAAAAGACCTGCAGTAGTACAAAACCACCCTGATTTCTATAATTTTCTTCTGAAAAGCCTCTTAAATCCACAGACCATTAGATTTAAATGACCCACGGTTTTTCTCCAGATGATTCTTATTTATAAATATATACCTCTGGCATACACATCATTTTGTACCTCCTGTATGTTTCGTACAGTTCAATTCTTCAGAAGAGTTGGATTTTTCTCTTCAAAGTAAAGTAAGCCAAGTTCTGATGTTTTATCAGGTATAGAAACAGGGCTTAGACTGTTCATTTTTCCCCTCACTTCAAGTTCAGCAGGCCCACAAACAAATTACTGATGAAGTACTTCTTCCCAGCAAATATTCCCACTGAATTATTTACTGTTAAGACATGAAAAAGTATTCAGAGTATCTGTAATTTACTGGAGGACAGAAAGTCTGAATCAAATAGTCCGTATTTTGTAGCTTGATCATGCTGACTCAAGACAATTTCAGGGCAAGATTCATTCCTGCCTCGTGCTCCTTTGGGCTGGTGAAACAAACATCCACATATGCACCCACGGGAAAAAGAAAGTTTGGTTTAAAATAAAGTTTTGGTGATCCTACACAAAACCACGCTCTTTCAGCACTGCACCTTGCTGCCATCTCAAAAAGCCACAGATGTATACAACAGATGCCCCTGCAGTACTGTGTTCACCTTTCTCATCGCAATCTCTGATGTCTTTCTTAGTTAAGAAGAAGGAATTTTCAGGGGAAGATTTGTCCAATGTAATGAATAATCATGCAGTGTTTGGTTGCAACAATGAACATAAATGCCATGATACTTAACTTAGAGCTGTGTCTGTCCACAGAAATTACTTCAGACCTCTAACTTTGAGGCCAAGAGCAGGATTTGGTTCTCCTGACACATTTGTCAAGACATCTTTTAGAGCCAGTGGAGGCAAAGGGGCTTTTCTACATTATGATTAATTTATCTGTTTTATTACCTCTTTGGATGAGAGGAACCTCACCTTAGAAGTGACTCCTTCTCATGGACTAGAAATGGTTTCTATATAACTAATTCACTGTTTAAATATTACAAGAATTCCCCTCCCACTTGTCTTCCCCTGTAAATAAGTAGAATAAGGGCCCTCTAGCTTGAATCCAATCAACCAGGATGATGAGCAGGGGACTACCTGAAGATGGGGATTACACCAGTGCTGTCTCTGAGATCACAGTCCTTCTCTAGTTCTTATGCTGTGCCTCCCTTAGAGTTTTAGTTTGAATCCAAAGCATACTTTTGAAGTGATTCCCACAGTCACCCACAACTAACTACTGAGCTTTGATTTGCTTCATGAAACAGTCTGAGTCCATCAGTGATTCTCCTTCAGATGAAACTAAGCCAGAAGATGCAGTCCATGAGTGCCCCTAATGTGCTTTTTCATCTAACGTGTGTTCAATTAATGGGATCAGACTAGAGGTAAAGTAATTCCCCATGAAAGCTGCATATTATGGATATGGGGTCCTTATATCCAGCTGTTTCCCTACAGAGACATTTCTTTAAGGCTTCATTTCTTCTTAATTCAGGTACAGCTTTAGTTTTCTAAAATCTTTCCTACAAGCACTTTCCTCCACTGATGGTTCACAGCCAGGAGCTTGCTTCAACACAAGTGCGAATGCACTGCTATCATCCTTACTGTTTTATGGCTAGCATGCTCAGCCCAGTGCTGATCCAGCCCAGCTCTTTTATACACAGCTGGGAAATGGCACGTGTCAGAGACTGTCTCCAGCAGGCAGCTTGGAGGCAGATGTGGATGTTCTCTGGGGGGAAGAGTGCTCTGGCATGTGGCTGACAGTCATAGTATGCCAAACATCTCAGAGGCCAGAAAAGTCTTGACCTGTTTTACTTACTGCAACAAAAGCAACTACAACACTCTACAAGGAAAAGGCAGGAATTGTCCATGGCTGAAGGTGCTCTACTCTTCCATTTTAAGTAAGTGCCCCATAGAACAGCCAACAGAACAGGGCAAGTGCCTCCTGGATAGCCTACAGCCTGTGGTTTGGTCAGTCTCTGCAAAAAGAGAATCCCCTTAAACAGAGCAGGCAACTGAACCCAAATCTCCCACATACTAGATTAGTGCATTCACCCTTCAGACCTTCAATAAAAAACAATAACCACCTCTGCTCCACAAGTGCATTTTGTGTGGTGTCCAATCCTCTATGGAGCTGGATCCAACTGCTTTCTCAGTGAAGCTGCAAAATGACATGGATGTAATTGTAACTCATGGCCTTGAGGTGATATGCTACAATGGCCAGTAACAACACAGAATTTAATATTCTGTTGGCCCTCCTGGAGTAATTCAACACCCTACCAGTTCATACCAAATGAAGATTCCTTGAGGAAACATGCAACGAAAAGCCTAATTCTTGGACTACAGTTTTAGGCAAACTGTTGTCAAAACTGCTTCATGCAGTTGAGATGGAAGGGTTTCTGAGCATACCCCAAAGCTAGCACTTACACTAGGACCATCTGCACTAAAACCTGGGGCACCTAAAAAATTTAAGTATGGTCTGGTTATGCCAAATACCAGGTGGAGTTCTCACATTCGTAGGTTTTGGACTGGGTTTCCCTAGTCCTGCCATGGGCATCTACATCTGCTAACTTTCATCTGGCTTTTAGCACCTCTCTGCCTTTATTCTCCACCTGCACACAAATGGAGCGGCACTCCCTGCCACCACCATCAGGCAGCTCAGGTCATCAGGCATGGCACTTACGGTGGCAGAAGCACTCAGGGGCCGCCTGACCGCTTCAGGGTCTGCAGACACCCTCGTTCCTGGGGACCAGCAGTCACGCAGCGACCTGAGCCGGGGCTGCGAGGCCGCGCTGAGCCTCGCCGCCCAACACCTCCCCGGGGCATGCGGAAGGAGTCGCCGCCGCTCCCATCTTACCAGGAGCAATCGTCTCCTGCCTCGCAATCGCGCCCCCGGGCCGCCTTCGTCGCCCGCCGCCTCGATCCCCTCCACGGGCGGACAGGCCGCCCGCGGCCCCTCAGCGACAGCCCTCGTGCTGCCCGCCAACCGCCGCCCGCCAACCGCCGCCGTCGCCCCTGGGCCAAGCGCAGCGGAGGGGCTACAACCGGGCTGCGGGGCCGAACCGGGCCGGCTGAAGGAGGGGCCGGAGTGTACCCCCTGGGGTCAGCTCCCCTTGGAGCTAGAGCTGTAGCGCCTCACCCGCGCCGGCAAGAGGGGCTGCGCCCTCTGACGAGCCCGGGCGATGGGAGGCAGCGCGGCGGGGCGGGGTGACCGCCGCGGCGCTAATAAGGCCAGGGCTGGCGCTGGCCGAGGGCTGTTTGCCTCGGTGCCCCGCGCTGCCAGGCGCCCCTGCCCGCCCCCGAGCATGCAGTGCTTCCCCAGCCTGGTGCTAGCCCTCAGCTCGCTGCTGGGCGCCCTGGCGTTGCTGCAGCTCTCGCTGTACCTCCGGGTGCCGTCCCGCTACGGGAAGCACGAGGAGAGGCTGTGCCGGCCGCGGGGACGGCTGCCGGCGCGCTGCGCCTGGTTCCTGCAGGAGCTGCCCTCCTTCCTGGTGCCCGCGCTGCTGCTGGCGCTGCGCAGCCCGCCCCGCCTCGAGCCGCTCGGCTGCCGCCTCCTCTGCTGCCTCTTCTGCTGGCACTACTTCTA
Source organism: Megaceryle torquata (assembly GCA_024611175.1). Lineage (NCBI taxonomy): Eukaryota > Metazoa > Chordata > Aves > Coraciiformes > Cerylidae > Megaceryle > Megaceryle torquata. Next base: position 1,393 of record JANIJG010009021.1, on the reverse strand, counting down.
CAGGTACCGCCGCCGGGCAGGGCTCCGGTACCCCCGCGGCTTCCCCCGCTCCCGCCATTCGCCCGCGGCTCCCGCCGCCCGGAGCCACCCAGCCCACCAGCTCGCGGTGCTCCGGCGGCAAGCGGCGGCTGCGAAGAACTGCGGCCTCTCCTCGGGAAACGGGGATCGTAATAAACTAAGGGAAGGTTGAGGAATGGACCCAGCCGGGGCCGAGTGGGCGGTGGGGCTGGGGCCGGTCTTGGTTGCAGCATCGCTCCCTTCCGTGTCCTACGCGATCATTCTAACCATCACCAACCGCAGGGTGCGGAACCAGCTACTCCGCGACCCCGGGCTTCGCTCGAAACGCTAGGGGCCGGCTGGGTAGGCATCTCTCCCCGTCCTGGCCGCCCGGGGAAGAAGCAGGTGGTATCCGGGTGCTTGAAGCAGGGGAGAAGATGTATGCTTTGGATTTTTTATCTTAGGAGAAAAGAAAAAAAAAAAAAAGCAAGCAGAACGAGGTTTCAATGGAGCAAAGTTTTGGATGAAACTAATCCAAATATTATGTAAATGAAGGAACGTGCGAAGTGCTTATTGCGGGCAGGAGAAGCGCAGCACATGCAGCGCCGGGAGCAGCGCCGGCCGCCAAAGCAAGCTGTGGGAATACGCGTGAGGACGGCTCGAATGCAAACCCACTGCAGCAGTGAGAGAGCAAGGACTGAATGAGCCTCATTGCTGTGCACTTAGCACACGGGGGGGAAAAAAAAAATAAAAAAAATCAAAGAAAAAGGTCACTGCAGGCTTTCTGTACTACAGAAGTTGGTTCTTTATGCTCCATTCCTCATTCCTACTTTATTACCAAAGTAACAATTTATCCTTTTCTTTTTCAAAACTTTGTCGTATCATATATCAATGAATGCTGTAACTCTAATTCTTTATTAATACTAATCATCAGGAATTTTCTGATTAGTATTTACTAACAATACTTACTAATCAGAATATCAGAGAAAAAGTAGAGTTTTGACCCACTGTTGGTGATACTTTTGAAGTGACATAATGCTACAGTTGTCACCTCTTCTCTGCAGTCAGTGTTCTGGAGTATATCACCAGAAAATATCTCCTGACATGCTAAGCTGAATGTGCTTTATCTTCTATTCCACTTCCATCTTCTATGGAGTTCTTTCATGAGGAATCTGACTTTCAGTTTCCAGTTCATGGGAAAAACTGGCTTTTCACAAATGGCAAGTGCATATGACGATGTCATGCCAGTACTTTGTAAAGAGCTATGTAACTTCTGAAGCAAAGCTTTTTCTGACTTGATTTGCCACTTTTTACCCCAATTCATTCTTTCTTTCTTTCTTTCTTTCTTTCTTTCTTTCTTTCTTTCTTTCTTTCTTTCTTTCTTTCTTTCTTTCTT
>JANIJG010009020.1:0-44820 GCA_024611175.1 Megaceryle torquata | reverse complement strand
ACCATAGCTGCTTACACCAATAAAGAACCAACCCCGCTTTTACTCACTCAAGTGTCGTCAGCAGTTATAAAACGTTGCACTGTTTATGCAGAATTCATTTAGAATGCAAGGATGTGACCATCTTGGCTTTCCATTGCTGACATCACCTCATTGCACCATTCATTAAAGCAAGTAAAGCCTTGTAATGCCATAATATGTAGTAGCAATCAAAAGAAACTGAACTCCAACCTACACAGCAAGTTTCTGCTTGGTAGCTCCATACAGCTGTCTCTGCTCAGGGTAGGTCAGCATTATAGCAGTAGAGCTAGCCATAATTGCTGTCATGCAAGGGAGGATGTGGCCCCTTAATTTTTTTCCCTGATGTTTGGATTTTTCTTTCATCCCATCCCCCACGACCTTGCTGCATTATTGTTTCAAGATTACATTATTTCCATTGAGCACTGGCAGTCCTGACATTGATAGGCAGTGAATCAATACTTCTATGGAATCACGAAGCCAAACTAGTTCTGCAGATCCACAGTGTGCAGTATGTGTTTTTTCATTCTGGATGTAATAACTATAATTTGAAATACTTCCTCACAAGCATTGATTGCATGCTTTAAGAAATTCACAACAAATAAATTAAGAAAAAAGAAACTGCACCACTCCATTTTTAAAAAGAAAAATTAACCTGAGACTTTTTTTTTTTTTTTTTTCATTTTTGGGCTCTAAAAGCAATAACCGTCTGTAGCTGAGGACATTTCCTGGGGGTTAATGGCCCATGGCTGTGCTTCTTCAGTTGATCATTACCTCCCAACAGTTATTAATCCCCTACAAATGCCCTGCACCTCAGTCATTAAATGTGTTTAAATGTGCTTATTCTGAAAATTAAATACTTCTATATTTAATGCATCTTCCAGGAATAGGAGTGATCTTTCTGAGGTGAGGAATGAGAGGAGTTTAGTAGCGTGTCAGAGAAGTACTAATTATGACAAGTGGGTAAGATCTGTTTCTGGAGATAGCACAACAAAATTTTTCTGCAGTAAAAGCATGTTATATGTAAGTCATCATTTTATGTATGTCATCATTCACACTCATCCCAGTTGCATAACAGCTAAATCAGAAATACAGATAGTTATTTGTAGTTGTTTTTCTTCTATGGGGAATCTCAGCATAGAAATAAAGCATCTCACAAAACAAAAAAGAGTATGTGCCTGCAGCACTGTTGAAAAAGTCTTTCCATTCCATAGCTGTAAAATAGAGCTGTGCAGTTTTACAAAGTATTTGTGATGATGTAAGAAAAAGAAAAGTTACATCTTCTGTGCTTAAAGGTCTGAAACTCTTACAAGTAAGTCTTTCTCTGAGAATTTACTGGGTTTTTCTTGTAAATTGGACCATAAATACAGCTCCAATGGTGTCATCAGAAATTTTCAACATAGTAGACAGCCTACCCTTGTTCATGTAGAATTAAAGCTTTCAATGAAAATAGTTGAAGGGATTTTGTCTTGATAGAGGTTGAATGGGGATTGGATTTTTTTTTTTTTTTTAAATCTATTTGGAATTCTACTTATTGATACGTTGTGTTATTTCCATCTCATGAAAATAAGTATGGAATGTGTAGATTATGTGAAGCCCGTACCTGTCCCAAACAGGTGGTGAGAGGGATCATACTTGATCCCATCACACTGCATTTCAATTGCACATTCCATATCCCATTGCACTTCAGTGAGTGCAAAATAAGTACATTTTAGGTATTATGGTAATTTATTATTCATGTACTTTGGTGAATGACTGTGTAGATGAGGACAGAAGTAGATTTTTGGACCCTGCATTGTTAAATGAAGTTACTGTTAAAGTTGGAGCTCTCCTTGTCAGTACCTTTTGATTACAGATTAAGCTGAAAAAAAATATTATTATAACCTGACCCCAAAATTCCTCCTCTTTGTAATTTTCTCTGTACCTTCAAACAAACAAACAAAAAAATCACCTGAACAAAAATCTTCTGGTATAAATGGTATGTTATGTTTAACTCACAGTAAAAAATTTCGCTGACTTAAGTAATCTATAACAACTACCTTAATTTTTGCAGTTATCTAAGTTAGAGAAGTTTTTCTGTGCGAGAGTCAAAGATTTCTTTCAGAAAATTTAAAATACACAATTTCACATACACACATGTGCTCATTCATGCTTTTTATTCTACTTTCTTTACTGGCTTTTAAAAAAATTATTATTTATTTATTACCTGAATTAGACTTTATCCTGCAAGTATTCCTACTCATCCCAAAGTTTTCAGCAAATAATCTAATGGGAAAAAAAAATTAGAAAATTATCATATTATCTAATGAAAAAAAAATAGATAATTAAAATTTACTGCAAAGACAGAGAGTCTTTAAGTTGTTTCCAATCTAGTTTGTATCATAAATAGCAGGTTGGGGAATAATTACTGGTCTGTTGTACTGAAGCTAGAATACTTCTTTTGCCATAGATTCTATTTAACGCTACTTTGAGCATTTGTATGCTGCCATGCTACTTACAACAGCAGCATTCTTCAGACCACTTGCCAAAAAGACAGTTAATGATTTTGCATCTATCTGCTGCAATAGGTGGTGCTCATATTGTCCTATCTTATTATATATGACTCCAAGTACTCAAAATCCAAACTCAATTGCAAATTAGGGAAGGCTATGTAGAATTTGCCAGTTACCTTGTTTTGATACCATTCTGAAAGAACAAATTCAAAGAGGAATGTACACAATAAAGTAATAGAAGAAAGCAAGCATACATTATTAGCATGATTTCATCAGTATGCCTAGAATTCTCATAAGATTTTTCTACTCCTGAACTGTGTTTTCACCCATTTGTTGTATTTAGAGACAAGAATAGGTAAAAAAAATCTTATGTAATGCTTCTCATTTTAAATTCTGTGTTGTAGGTCTTGTTTTTTCTCTGCACTGCGTTCTGGGGAATCCAAATTATGAAGTGGATTACTTCATCCAAAGAAAAACGTCACTGAAAGAGCGCATCTAACATCACTTTAATTATGGAAACAGCACTTTGGAATAATCTTCTAACTTCCTTGGAATTAATCGATCATAAATCCTACTGAATTGGAATCATTTCACTTATCATAGGAGAGGTTTGTGATTTTGTAAGAAGAATTGAAAGATTCATGAAAATGTGTATTAATTTTTATTTGATTTTTAAAAATCTAATTTCCCCAAAATTTAAAATAAAAATTTGTTCACAACATGTATTTTTACATTCAAAAATTTACAGTCTTAGAAACCATTTAAAATTAATTGAATTTTGCATTGATTTTGTTAGTAATCATATGTGAAAAGTATTCTTCACAAGAGGAATAATTAAAATCATATTTATTGTAATCTGTTATATGATGACTGACTGTCTGCCTCTTGCTAAATGTAAACATATGTGAATGTCAGTTTTTCCGTAATGATTGAATTACACTAAAATCTCAATGTCATACCCAATTCTGTGTTCATAACATACAGCTACATGAGGATGAATGGTCAAGGCAAGAAAATTATTAAAAACAGCATGATAAAATAACTTGAACTAGTATGAGTTGAAACATCTTCAACAAATTGGCTGATGTATGTGTTGTATAATGCAGACTTGCAGTTTAGTCTGAATTATTTAAGGAGTACACCTGCAGTTGCCAGTTAGATACTGATCAAGCCAGCACTTACACATGGGTATCCCATTGACTAATGTTACTCACATGACAAAATATTTTCAAGGCTGGGCCCTTAAATTCTGGTAATTTCCTGCTGGAGTGATCTCAGGGGGGATGCACATCTTGTCTTTCAGGAGCTGTTGGAATGATGGTTTGTACTAAGATAGGAAAATTAAATACAAATGGTAAAGGGAGTCTCCAAAGAGCAGGACTGGCAAAAATAGCGGTGCTTGGTTGTTTTTCTTTCCTCACGCTCTTCCAGCTTTGTATTTGGCTCCAGGAATTTTAGAAGTGCTTAAAGTCAAGTAGCTAAAAAATGTAGGCTGTCTTGCATGCCTCAAACTATTAATAATACCTGGATTAAAAAATGGGCTTGAGTTGCAGTTTTTTCCCATTCCATCTATTATTATGCCACAGTCTACATAAATGGATGTTCCCAATAAACTGTCAGAAACACACTAACATTAGTGTAAATAAAACCGATCTGATGTCTAGAGATGGTATCAGCTTAATTTTATATAAATTTTTACTTTAAGACCCAAGTTTTAAGTTACTCTATTTGTGTATAAAATGCCTTATGCCTATCACTTTATATTATGCTCAAAGTCCTTGAAATATTTGAGTAAGAAAGCAGGTGTTAGTTTGGTTAGAGGTGTTAATACCTGGGATGCAAAGTAAGGATAATACCTTCCTAAACTGAAGGTGTGTTTAAGTAGAGGGCTTACTTGTGATTCTTCTTCGCTTTATGTAATGAGAAAATGAAATAACTGGTCCTTGAAAATCCTTGAAGAAATAATATTTTAAATACTTTTTGAGAAGTTTAATTCAAGCTTTTATTCATAACCAGGTAGGTTTCCAGTATCTTTTTAAGAATGAATAAATACAATTATGTAACCTCACAGAAATATTATGAGGTCAGTTTAATGCAATGACTAAGTATCGTAATGAAGAGTCATACTGGAAATTTCTTTCCTTGTCAAAATAAATCCTTCAGAGAGACAGGAGCAGGATAATTATTTAGCATTTTCTGCATTTAAAAATCTGCAGTCTTGGAAGGACAGTAATGAAGACCTGAATTAAATTTATTTTAAAGATTTCCTAATGAATGTAATTTATTTACATGGAGTAATAAAAGGAATGTGATTTTAAAGGTAAATTCAGGTTAGATGTAAATATTCTACATAAATCACCAGTTTGTTCCTCTAGCCACTATCAGTTGCTTATAAATAAATTAAAACATACAAATAAACTAGTGTAAAATATAAAAAGCAAAGTAATTTAACTAAAATCTTATGTGAAAGAAAACAGTTGTACTCATATGAGGTCAATTCCAATAAATGAAATATGAAAAAAACAAGGCACAAAGTACAATCCAAATATACCCACGCTACAGCCTCCACTCTCACAGATCCTGAACTCTACAGAAACCTTACTTTCCTACCTTAAAAGTGTCTCATTTCTTAGCTGGATGGGAATCTGGAAATGAAGCATTCCTCAGTTTCAATCTGGCAGCTCCAATTTGGCCAAATGTGGGGGGGAGGTTTTACTGTTGGAAACAACTAACATGTCCAGCAGAACTGTATCCCTTATAAAAAGCAGCCAATGAAGGCAAACTAGTCATTATAGCAGTGCCCAAATAAATTTCCTCTTTTCCAAGGGTTTTTAAATCCCAATTTCCTACTTCCAAGCACTTGTCATTGTGTATAGGTTGTTTGAAAGCAAGGTGCAGGAGAGGAGCGACTTTCCTCCCATTGCATACTGAGAGTCTGAGAACAACTTCTCTGGCTGAAAGCTTGAACAGACTTATCATGGGTGTCCAGGACTCTTGTACTTTACAGTAGCACCCACTGGGTATGTGTAAGCAATCCTCTGGATACAGACTGGAACCTAGGGTTTGCCCTTCCCAGAGAAGAGGGATTTTCAAGGACAAGATCATAGAAACCTCCTTGACTGCATCATTATCCCATTAGCTATTCGGTAGGTAGCTGTATTCTTGTCAACTTGCTTGTCATGACTCTTAAAAAATATAAACTAATTCAATATTTTAGGCACCTAAAACCAGTAGTGGATCTAGTTTATACTGTATAGCCCCTGCATAGAGTGAAACAGTCATCCCAATGAGCTCTGGTTTTGAGTAATCAAGAGTCTCTAGAGACTAGATGGCCAATGAATTGAATTATCTGCAGTTAATATATTACATGCAATTAATTGACTGAGTTAAATACTAACTGAAAGCATTGCTTACTACTAGGATGTATTAGTGATATTTTGGTAAACAACCCTTCTCCCCTTTGCCTTTTAATATTCCATTCCTTATTTCTTTAGAGTTTGACCATGTTATGTCATTTGAATGACTGTATGGGATCAAGTGAAATCAGCTGAATTATGTGAGGAAATGAGTGAACAAAATATGGATGCAGAACTAACAGATTTTCTGCAAGTAGTTTTTCTTTTAGATCCACTGTTTCATGTCTCTGGAAATAAAATTATTCTGCAGGCTAAAACTCTAGTCTCACATGTCCGAGTGAGAAACTTCATAAATAATGCTTGTAATATTTGCTCTGTTGCTTAAGACTTCCTTTTGGGTTTGTTTGTCATTAAACTCCCCAGTGGCACACCTTGGGGGGAAAATGTAGATAAACAGAACTTTCTCTTCAGCAAAACTGTTAAAAAAGTGGCTTCCCCTGCTATTTCCAGTTGTTGTAATGTCACATCCTTACACATTGCCCTTCCTGGACTATGTACACAGCAACATCAAATTACTGAAAACCCAGAAGTAAGCAGCTGAATCCTGTGTTCACTTGAGACCTGAGGCTGTGCCATTCAAATCACCAAAAAACTTTCTGTTGATCAGAGCAGAGCATTCCCTGTATGGAAACAAGAATGATGCAATATTTACTGTAACTCAAGCTTTGGTATGGTGCATTAATCAAATGTAACACAGTTGCACAATTACTTGTTCCTGTAAGTGGCTAACATAGTGTTCTTTGACTTATATGGAAATCAGAGCCCTTTGATGGATAAATGATGACAGTTAAAGCTGTAAGCTATGCATACCAGGTACAAATTACTCAAGGCCCTTTATCTTGACTTTCCTGTCTCCAGTTTTCCTCAAGTCTGTGGGATTAGGGATATTGTTACCTAAAACATTATCTAAAAGAAGGTAGGTGGTCAGATACTTCAAAGCTTTATTTTTACAGACAAATTTCTGTGAGCTTTCAGGATTTTATGCCATGCACTTAGACACTACTAAGCTGAATGGCTCCAAAGGTAAGTTGTTCCAACTTTTTTTCTTTGCTCTTTAATATGTGATAAAAAGAACTATGGCTTAGTGATGGAGTTCATTGAGAAAAGCAGTAACTTCCAGAGAATGCTCAAGGCATTGCAACATCTTCCAGTATTATGCAAACCTTGTTGCCCATAGTTGAATTTTTTCTTAAAACTCTTTTTCCCGGAATCCTGTGATTGCTGCTTTTTTTTTTTTTTTTTTTTTTTTTCCCCTCTGTGTGTGTGTGTGTGTGTTTTTGTTTGGTTTGGTTTGTTTTGTTGTTGTTTGGTTTGGTTGGTTCGTTTGGGGGTTTTTTTGTGTGTGTTCTTGCTTTCTTCAACAAATGTTTCTGACTGCTGAAAACAAGAGCTATAGAAGGTTCAAAATCTAAGAGGCAAACAAGAAGATATTAATAGGTAATAGTTTAAAATATTTTTCCTTTTAAACCACCCTAGTGATTACATGAGACTTGACTCATTATTTTCAAACTCTTGGGATTGCTAATGCTGAATGGGAAAAAACTATTCCTGGTCTATCCTTTTTCCGTAAAAGCTCTTGATTCCAGCATAGGCATATACAATGGGCATGAGGCAGCATTTCCTGGTTCCCTGCTGGTGTTTGACCTGTTCAGTTTGGAATTAAAACAAAGTGGGCTACAGAGCTGGCTCTCAGAGGGCCCCCTCCCATCAGTAGCTCAGCACATGCAGACCTCAGCCACAGTATGTTGTTTTACCCATTACTTCCAGCAGTTCTGGTCAAAGCAAACAAGAGATGTATGGTAGACTTTAGGATTTTCTCTTTGTACAGAGGAAACAAGTTTAAAAATACTGAGTTTGAAGCTCAGATACCACGAGGTAAAGTAAAAATAAGGTATCTCACATAGTGGAGAAACACTTCCACATTAGTAGCAGGGCCAATGGAAAACTTGGCTCGTTCCTTTGTCATTTTTGCCCCACCTATGGAAAGCAGCAGAAAAATGTGGAAACATTGAGTAAAAATGAACTGCTGAGCATCCTTGTGTTTATGATTTAACAAAGAAAAGTGATACAAAATTAATCCTCTCCCCACTATCCCTTGCTATAGTTTTTTTTAATGCTTCCTCCTTTATGCCTTCTACCCATTTTTCTGTCTCCCTCTTGTGTTTATTTATTTTTGAAAAAAATCCTCTCCTGTCTTGCTTTAGGATTGTTATGTGTGGAGGTGCGTAATCATAGAATGATAGAATGCCTTGGGTTGGAACGGACCTCTAAAGGTCATCTAGTCCAACCCCCCTGCAGTGAGCAGGGACAGCCTCAACTAGAGCAGGTTGCTCAGAGCCTCATCAAGCATCACCTTGAATGTCTCTAGGGATGGGGCCTCTATGACCTCCCCGGGCAACCTGTTCCAGTGTTCCACTACCCTCATAGTAGAGAACTTCTTCCCAATATCCAATCTGAATCTGCCTTTCTCTAGTTTAAAACCATTGCCCCTCATCCTATTACCACATGTCCTTCTAAACAGTCCCACTCCAGATTTCTTGTAGGCCCCCTTCAGATACTGGAAGGCTGCTGTAAATTCTCCCCAGAGCCTTCTCTTCTCTAGGCTGAACAACCCCAACTCCCTCAGCCTGTCCTCATAGGAGAGGTGTTCCAAACCTCTGATCATTTTCATGGCCCTCTTCTGGACCTGCTCCATCAGGTCCACATCCTTCCTGTGTTCCTGTTCCTGGATGCAGTATTCCAGGTAAGGTCTCACCAGAGCAGAGTGGCAGAATCACCTCTCAGTCTGCTGGCCACATTTCTGCTGCAGTCCAGGATGTGATTGGCCTTTTGGCTGTAAGTGCACATTGTTGGCTTGTGTCCAGCTTCTCATCCACCAGAACCCCCAAGTCCTTTTCCACAGGGCTGCTTTCTATCATTTTCTATCAATAATGGCATATTTCATATCTACAATATGTTATTTTATTAATAGATGAAAGCCAAACATTCTTACCTAAAGGTGACTACTTTCTTTACATGCTCTTCTTGTATTCAAAACACACAATACAGTGCTCATACATTGTTAATGTTATCTATATTTCATGTGTATCTGCTTAGTGTCCTCTAAGATTAATTTTCTATATTCATTCCAGTAGCATAGCACTGTCTTTTTACCAGTTTCTGATTGTTCTCCTGTGTTTTTTTCTATTAATTCCTTGTAATTATTTAGTGTTCCTTCGGTACTGTCCTTTAGTTGTGACTGTGTTTCTCTGCCTCAGTATGTACTACTGCAGTTTTTATGCACTATTTGCTAACCTGCTGATTTTAGTTTGACAGATGCAGGCAGCCCAGTAGTAATAACATTTGGTTAAAAAGACATTAAATGACTAAAGAAAATCATGGAACATTTGAAACACTATGGAATTTGTGATGTTTGTGCTACTTACGTTTTTTTCCACAAACCTTGAATATCAATGCCTATCAGTACATAAATTGCAATTATAAAAAATGTTTACCAGGAAAGAAATACTGTGAGATATTTGAACTACAATTTTTAGATCAAAGAGTAGCATATTAACTTACTGAGTGTGATCATGTCTTTTGCTGATGTCTGTCTGCTATGAGGTCATAAGCCTGTTATTTGAAGATAATGGCATTACTCCTTTGCTTCAGGTAGCAGCATTTGTATTTTCAGTTCTAACAGCCCTTTACCTTCTCTCCAATCATGACTCATGTCTGACTCATTGCCTTAATCACTCTGAAAGCACAGATTTTATATTTGCTCTTCTTTTAATCTTTTAAAAAATAATAATAAAAAAAAGCTTTGAGGGAGGGTAAGGTGTTACACACTGCAGCAGTGTAGGTATATACCAACACGCAGCACCCAGTTTCCTGTCCATCACCACAAACTGGATTTCACAGTGATGTCTAACAGAGGAAAGCCTGATAGTCAGAGATCGGTACAAGAAATGAAAGGGATGTTTCAGAGATTCTTACAGCAAAGTTTGCCATTGAAGGTCAGATTATCTTTGGTTTTATTTTAGATATGACTTATTTTTCCTGAAATCCAGGTGTAAGAAAGGAGTAATATGCCTTCATGCCTTCATGGCCTATAATAAGATGTATCTTGAATATATATACATATATTTTTTTCTAGCAATATTCATATTATCAATGGGAAAATCTAAGAGTGCCTCTTTATTTATGGTTAATTATGCCCAATAATTGGACTATACTATGTGTTTAACTGGTCTTATTAATGAAGAACAATGAATAATGGTTTGTGCTACAGAAGCAGAACTATTGCTTAGTACTTCTTCCCCCCAGGATTTTTTCTTGCAAGAAAGCCCTGTGGTAGTGCTGGAATTTAGTTAGCATAGTTCTGGGTCTTACAGGACCATGGAAGCTTGCTGTACACCACTGATGGCTTCCTCTTTGCACCTCTTTATGGAAGGCCATAGTATTTTCCCCGAGGAATTAACCAGCTCTTAAGACATTACATGAAAAATAACTCATTTCTGAGTGTGGCTGAGAGACATCTGGAGCATTGGCAGAGCTGGATGTTGTACTGTATCAAAAAGCCTAAGCAGGGTAAGGTGATCAGTCTCCCTCCCCTGGTGTTTCCAGGCAAAGAAGCAGAGAAGGACTTGCACAGCAAATGTTGCAGAAAGGAGCGCAGAAATAGCAGAACCTGTTGGGGCAGTGATGGGTGGGTATGTTCTGGCAGGGGGACACAGCAGGACACTGGCAGTTACAAACCTGTCAAGCACAGAAGTGAATGACACAATCTCCCATTCAACACAGAAAGTTAATAAGAACAGATGCAACAGAGAAGATGGTCTACAAACAGCGCCTGTGGCCTATTTGTGGGTGATGGTGGTTATGCATTATTTGAGTTTCTCCTCTTCAGAAAGTTCTGTGTAACACTCTGCCTTGGGTAAGTGCAAAGCAAATGGGTCTTCTAATATGTATCAGGGATTTTTCCCTGCTAGTCAGGAAGATGAAGTGATACGGTGGTGAGTTTAAGCATTTGATACGTGTTTACAATGCACGTCTTTATGGTCCTATCAGATTCTATTGCACTTATATGCAAAGTAATGAAAATAAAAAAGAGGTAGTACTGGCCTGATAGAGGTGATAGAGCTGATAGAAATACATCCACTGAAGTGCATAATTTAGTACATTTCCTACTGGAATTTTCCCATAAAATAGAATTAGTGTACAGGGTATACTCAGTATATAGGCTATACACAAGGTATACAGAGTATACAGTACTTGTCAATCACCATCAGAAAACATTTCTGATTAATACTTGCAGAGGTCTAGTATTTAAAAAAAAACTAAAACATTTCTTTTGTGTTTTCAGAATGAACAAAGGTTCAGGTCATATTTCTTCTAGATAATATTTCACAGTCAATATAGTTGTAGGCAGTGTAACACAGGGTAGTAGCTTTGAAGTAAATTTTTTTCATTATATTGAAGAACTTAGAGATGTCTTGCAGTCAGATTTTAGTGGGAAACAGCAGTGAAGACCAATATTATTGTAAATAAGAGTTAGAAAATATTGATCATTATGTTATTAGTAAAAGTAACTCACCATTTCAAGTTCAGTTGTACAGTCTGAGCTCAGTCAAATTTGCCAAAAATGTGCACTGGGATGTTTTTGTTTTTTCTGGAAGATTTTCTGGAACTTATGGAAAATGTAGTTATGTAGTCTAAATATATTCTGTGGAAAATACTCAACTGTAAGGCCCATTTTCCTATTAAGGAGATCTCAGAGCAACAGTATTAATAGTGGCTGAGTCCTTGAGCTTCCCTGGTTAGGTGATAATGTTTGAATTCTCACGCAATAGGATATATGGATATACTTTTGTGTTTTCCAGAAGGCATAGGCATATTTCTCGATCACTCTCTAGTATTTCTAGGTAACTGCAGTAATAACCTCTGTTTTTACTGATGACCAGACACCAAGGTTAAAATGGTGCAAAATAATAACACTACGTGGCTTTGTTCTTATGTATGGTTCCTCTGGAGAACAGCTTCTGATTAGGGAGTATCGAGCTAAAATTATGTAGAAATATTTTTCTTTCACAGTTTCTGCACCTTATTTGCTTGTCTGGGGAAAATGTTAGGTCTTTTTGAACAATGCATGGGAAATACTACCAACTTTTTCCTTTTCAGCTTTTCAGAGCTGTGGTCATTGCTTACTTTACATTTTATTTTCTTTATCCCTATAGCAAGTATCGAATTATAGCCTAGATAACAATCCTGTACTCTAGCTTTTTGAGTAAATCTGACTCACAGAATCCTATTAATGATTTTGTTGTGCTATGGCAATTGCTATTGGGGACTTCTGCTTTTCACTTTTTCTCACTGGATTCTCTGGAAGGTCTCAGTGCCTTTCTCACACCTTCTACAGAAAAGCTACAATAATGGAGAAAGATACCTAGGCTGAGGATCCTAGAATCAACAACTGTTTATGTATTACTCATGTAAGAGTTCTTATAAGAGTCAGGAATAGCAATGTTTCAGTCTGTTTCAATCTGCTGCTCTGTTTTCTTACTGACTGCTCATTTTACATAATCTCTGGAGGTGGTTACCCAAGTAAACTGCTTAGACACCATGTGTGAGGATTGAAGTCTACTTTTCTCTAGTGACCCGATTCCAAGTTGAAGAGAATCTTGCAGATAAGGTTCCTGCTGTCAGTAACAACTCAGAAAAGATTAGTGAGAGATGAAAGAGCAGCCCTTCCTCTAACAAGAAACAGCAGGTAAAAAGCAAATTAAAAAGCCTCTTGCTGTGTTTCCTAAGAGCTAATTCTAGATTATATAAACTCAGGTGCTGCCATTTCTGGTGGGAAGAAATCTTGCTGCCTGTAGGGTGTGCTTCTACTTAGTGGTCTCCATCATGTACTAATGTTTATAACTTCTGGAGATTCCCATCATCCAAAAGCAAACCTGGTCTTGGAAAAAATATAAATAAGATTTGCAGATAAGACAGAAGCAGCATCTTGGTCCTATTTCTACAGTGTTTTACTAAGAAGAGCCTGATCCTTGGCTGACATGGATTGGGTAGCTGCGTTGACCTTTGTGTTTCATTTTTTTCATTTTGGCTCACTGTATTTCCTCACATCCTACACTCATTAATCTGTGGCTCAGCCAAATTCCCTGTAAACAATGGTTTAAAAGGTAAGTGCAGTATCATGTCGTAAATTCTGTAGCTTAAGGCAGAAATTTTTTACAGAGACAGTTGCATTATAATACAAAGGTTCTCTAGACTGGGAGACACATGCTTGTCATTAGCAGAACCATTCAAGTGTCTGTGTATTTGAATTAATACACAGATCCAAGATTCTAGACTCCTTGTGAGAAGACTTCTTACATGAGCAGTAGGGGTCTAGGCTGGACAGGTCATTTGCAACAAATAATTCAATTACTCCCGTCTCTTTGGTTCTTCAGCTGGTTGCTTGTAAATAGACTAGCAACCTTGTAGACATATTTGTTACTCAGAATAACTCCAAACTGTAACAAGGTTCACAAGCAGAGCATAGGGACCCATGAACACATGAGCTGTTTGTATTGGATGCTGACATCTTGTGGTACAATTTCGTTTAGGGATGGATCTTGATGCAGTTTTTGAAAAACTTGCACAAGTGAAAATGCTCTACTCCATGATCAACATGACATTCAATATTAGGGCTTACAGAAATGTATAGAACAAGTCACTAGGTTATCTAAACGAAAAAGCCTCCCATTCTCTCATGTGTTTCCAACAATTGGGCTTACAAACTGTATTTTATTTTTTAAAGTAGTTTGTTTTCCAAGGCAGTAGAGCTGGTAGAGTCATCTCAACATCGTAGGAGAGCTGACATAGTACCTACACAGAGTTTTGCTACCCTATTCCAAGCAGTATAAAAAAGAGATTCAGAACAATGAAAGATTCCAATTTTCACACAGAAAATATGCTTTTTTTTCACCAAAAGTTTAGAGGTTAGAGAAAAAGAACAAAGTATCTTCTTGGTCAGTACAAAAGCTGAAACATTTATGTTGCATGGGCAAATAGCTCTGAAATAATTTTACTCGTAGGATTTAATTATCCGGTTCAAGCAGCACTGTTGTGTTTTGACAGGTCATTCCAAAAGCAGTAGTAAAGCTTCATAGCAGACTTACTCCAGATGTAATCCAAAACAACAGGAAAAATGAGTATTTGTAAAACACAGCACAGTAATGTACAAAGTGGGCTAAAGAAAAGATAGGCCATTTTTTGTAGTTGAATCAGGAGAGAGAAAAAAACTAACAGGAAAGTGCTTATGAGCCCAGATGCTCAGTAGGTTCAGGCTTACTTTCACATTCAGTGAAACTATTAGATATTTTTGATCTAATAGTAAGGACATAGAGAATAAAAAGACGTGCACTGTTTGTCTGGCAGCTGCTCACTTCAATGTCTAGCTTAATGAATTGTGCAGTCATGCTGGGATTTGAAGCAGACCAGTGAGTAAGGCTTCCCTGCTGCTTTTCTTTTTGACTTCATTACACAACTAGCTCTCTTTTATATTTTGATGGTGACATCTATTGGAGCTTTGAAGAATAATCTTTTGGAAAAAAAAAAAAAAAGTCTGAATGTATATCAGTAAAAGAAAACTTGTAGGACTAAAAATTTCAGTTAAAACAAAAGCAGATACACACCTGTCATCAACACATATACAAGAATGAAAATACCAATATAAAAAAAAAAAGAAAAATGTGGCAAGAGTTCAAATCAGATTCAAGAGAAAAAAAAAAGTGCCTTTCTCTCTTTTGATGGTAAGCGAGCTTAGAAACTTACCCAGATGTCTGAAGGTTGTTTGGAAGAAATCCATTAACAGAAGCTGCAACCTCAAAGTGAAGCAAATGCTGGGTATGTATGAATCCTCTATAGATATACGCAAGATTTTGACAAGTATTGATATAGACCAAATCTGACAGAGTGGGTACAGTAGCAATTATCCAGTCAACAAAGGCTTGGCAAGCCTTCCTTTCAAGCAACTGAAGTCTGTGTGTTCAAATGAACAGAACCACCCAGATTATTTAGAAAGAAATTAGCTCCCTTTTTTTTTTTTTTTCTAAGCAAGCCATCTTCAAACCTCTGGATTATAGTGTGAATATGGCTTGTGTCTGCTTAGAGCTTATGTCAAGGGTCCTAGACTTGTCCAGAGATGTAAGATTGATACACAATGAATAAGTGTGGCCAATGGATTTAGATTACAATAAATCAGCCAATGTGTTTACATTTTTAAAAATGTGTTTGAACTTGAAGTCTAGCATTCAGTCCCTGGGATCAGCAGTAGACAGCACTGAGAAACACTACCTCACAAAATCTCCAGGAGAAATTAGGAGATCCAAAATGTGCAAGGAGAGTGTGTTATGACAAGCACAGGCCCTAGAACAGCCTCTTTTTGTTCTGTTCCTTATTCTCCTAAGGACTCCCAGAGTCCCTTCATGCACACCAGAGAAATGTGCCTTATTTTCCTTAACCCATGTCTCTCATAACATCTGGCCCATGATGAATATCCTCATATGAAAGTTTTGTATTTATTTGCTAGAGTTAGTGTCTTTGGGGCCTTTTTCCTGTCGTCTTATTTTCTACAGGGATATGATAAATAATTCCCCAATATTTCAGATTATGGAAGAAGCAAGAAATGTCTTTGTTGTCTCAGATTATAGATTTTGGTAGGGATTTATTTTGGTTAATTCGGTTGGGGGTTTTTTTGGTATATGTTTTTATTTCCGATAATTAGGATTTTTAAAGGATATTTATTTCCTCAAACAAACAAAGGTTTTAATTATATTCTACTTCTTAGTATTGTTTCACATATCTTAAGATCTGGTTTTGCTTTTATTTATTCTGGTGAATCTTCACCAGTAGCTACATGGTTTGTATCTTGTTAACTCCATTATGATAATAAAAACACAACTCAGTCAGGGAGCTAGTCAGACGGATCTTACTATGAAATGAAGAGGTGGAGTATGATCTTAGATTAGCAAACATAATTGACTAAAACAATATGAGTGCGAAAGTACTTGATCAAGCCTTGAATATCTTAACTATTTTCTGAACTTTGTATTTTACAAATCTTAGTGCATAAACCTCTTCATATACCATATAAAACAATTGATAATGTCTTCAGTTACTGTTCTCATATAAATAATATATCCATTTCTCCTGCTGCTGTGTGAGAAATGTTCAATTTTTACAGCCAGCTTTATATTCTCCATTTTATTCGGCATTTACAGAGCCAGAGGGAGAAATAAAATGTTAATGATGTTGTAAAGATACTTTTTATGATGAAAATATATCCAAATTAATCCTCCTTTTCATTTACTTAATAGGAGTTCTATCATATTATTTGGTGGTTTGAAATGTCTGTAAAAGGATAAAATAGGAAAGAATAGAGCAGTTTGGTCAGTGTATTGTGACTTCTGTAGAAATAATTCTACATAAGAATAGTCCTAGATTGGTACAGTGTCCATTTGTCTTGTATAAGCAGTTTCAGTGACATCAGCTCAAGTGAGCAAGGATTTAGAGTCACTTTTCTCCATCTAACTGTGCTTTCAAGATCATGTATTGCTCCAATGAATATGAGGAGAGAACACTAGAAGCAGCAGATGAAAGATTCTTTCTCTAGGCTGGAAGATATATATTAAGGGAGAAATTTATTTAATTTAAAAGAGTAAAAATCACTAAAATCTGTGCTGGATACTTAACAAAGAAGATCACAAGAGACAGAAAGTAGGGACATTACAAATGTAGTACAAATGCAGGCACCTGCTTTTCTTATGGCCAGGAACTTCTAATATACCTAGTCATTCTCCAGTAGACTCTGGAAGAGGTTGCAGGCCTCTCTGTACTGTTCTTCTGTCAAACAATTGGGTGCATTAAGCTCAGAAAGGCTCCAGCCTGTGTTTGCACGATGCTGTGCTAATAAGCTTCTTGGAACACTGTGTCCTGAGAGCATAAGACACAGACATCCTGCCCGAGACTGTCTTATCTTATTAAAATCCACCTTCATTTCAGCTGAGACAGACCACAACTCTGTGCAGAGCCACCTGGATGCCTGCTTCATCACTTTCCACAGTTATTTGTGCTGTGGGGGTAGTATGTTGGTTTGGGCACATCACCAGATCCATGTTGCTGCAAGTAGTGGGAAGGCACTGCACTGAAGTAATAATCCCTCCCAATAACACCTAAACAGGTTGTACAACCTGACCTGCAACGATTAAAGAATAATTTGTAGACTGCAGGAAGAACATAAATATGTAGGAAAAGTTCCAAGTTTAACTAAATGAATAGTTATGTTAAAAATATATTAGCTGTAAATCTAAAAGAAATGGAAAAAAGAACTCATCAGCAAAGAAAACTTTATCTAGGAAGTCAGACAGTAGTAAGAAACAACTGAGAGCTGCAAAACATTTAGCTCAGAAGTTGTAAAATGAATAGAAAAATAAATTAAAAAAAAAAAAGTCTACAAATACAAATGAATGCCTTGTTTCAGTTTTAAATTAAGATGAAGATATAGAACATGAAAGCAAAATGAGGACAGTTTATGAGTTTGAGTATATAAAAAAGAAAATAGCTATTGGAAACAAACCAAAAATATGCTTAAAGAGTTCAACTTTGGGAACCCATTATTCACAGTTCTAAAATACTGAAGGAATAACAGTGCTTTCATCACTGAAGAACAACAGAGACTACATTTCTACTAGATAAAAGGAGAAAATTATTGAAGTAATTGATGCTTATTAGTCAGACCTGAATAGAATTCAGAAGTATTTTTTTTTAAAAAGGGAATTAAAAATAAAAATGGGCAGGTCAATAGGAAACAGAATGAAATGCAGCATGAGTTAACTAAAGTGAGTCATGCCAGACTAAATTGCTGCCATTTTAACATGAGGTAACTGATTTTTTTTAGACAAGAACAGTATAATATGTCATATATCAATACTTTAACAAATACTTTTATAGGCTGCTGTATATGAAATTATTAGAAAAACTGAGAGAGATTATGATAAATACAGAAATTATAAGGCATAAAGGAAACAAACAAACAAAAAGGATGATTAAATACAGTAGGTCTTTTTAGCCTTGATAAAAGTCTGCTGAGAGGGAATAAAATCACAAGTAGAAAGGACATCAACAGTACGAGATGCTTATTAACTTTCATTAATATTGGAAAAGCTAGGTAACATCAAATTAAGTTATAAGGTGTTACATTCAAAAGAAAATGGAGTACTATTTCACCTGACATGTAATCAAGCTGTGAAATGCACAGTTATAGAATGTTATAGAGTGTTTATGCAGTTCAAAAAATACGTAGATGGACTTATGGAATAAAAAAATCTCTAATCGACTATTCAACAGAAAAATCACGTACTTTCCCTAAACATCTAGGTAGAAGGGAAATTTTAGTCTCATCCAGTTCACCTGTTTTAATTTTCTTAGGAGGAACTGATAAAAAAACCACCCTGGGAGTTAATACTAGAACTCTTTATGACTCAGTCTTGGCGTTAATATTATTTAGCTTTTCTCTAATTACCTTGGCAAAGAATGTTTGAGTGAAGAAAAGGAAATTAGCTGATAAGGCTGAAAGATGTCAAGACAGATCTGGATATAGTATAATCTTAAGGAATAGAATATCAGAAATTTAATGAACTTTAGTAATATGAACAGGAATGTCATTCACTGAAGGACTAATGACAAAAACCTGCTGTTAACTCAAAACACAAGTGACCAAGAGTAACTGGGAAGGAAGAACTGAGTTTGCTAGTGACTTCTAGGGGTCTCTAAAGAGCTGTGGTTGAGAAAGGAGTACATGTTCACTGAGAAATTCCTTGTTAAGTCCTAATGCTGTTTTTACAAGATGCTGATGAGAGATCCTGTCCACAACATTAGATACAATTCCAGTCACCTATATGCAGAAGGTGGCAACTTCAAGACTGCAAAAGGACTTGGCTTTCAGAGAAATAAAACAAAAGCTAAGAGACAGTATTATTGGGTTTGTTTTCCAAGGCTGTCTGTAGTTTGCATGGTAGCTGGAATTAGCAGGCAGTTCCTCTTGTTCATATAGAGGACATAACAAATGCTGCTTTCAGACTGACAAAACTGTCTGCCTGTACCATAAGGGTGGAAGAAGAGGGAAAAGGCTTGCCACATGCCAGTAGAACACAACTGGGATGCATACCAGGATCTGGGAGAATAAAAGGGCAGTTTGCACATTACCTTTGAGTCCTCAAGGTTTAAACATCAAAAAAGAGAATTTTGTAAACTAATTGACAAAGAGGCCTTAAAATACAATGGATAAAGTAATTGTCAATAATTTTTTAATAAAGATTTGACAGTAGATGCTTTGGAATTGTTGCCTATAGTATCGGAGCTCCTTGTCCTTCCTAAGGAGAGTAATATGTACATTTTTACAATATAAAGTGAGAGAAAGAAATTAAATAGGTATTCAGTTTCTTGCTATCTCTTGCAAATGGAAAAGCAGAATTATTCACTGACTAAAAAGTCACTCAGATTGGGCGTCATTAAATCCAGATGTCTTGAAGGACTCTACTCCATATTGGAAGCAAACCAAGCTGTGAAACAACAGAGAGCATTTAGTCCAGTTGTGTGAGTGAGTGGCTGGGAATGGAGCGCTAGTGGATACACTAAAGATGAAAATAGTGTGAAATTAAGATTTCAGATTTTGGGTCTCTTCCAACTTCCACAGTAGTTGCTATTAAGAAGTAATCATTTCCATATATTTATTATTATATCTGAAGCATTACAAAGATTTACATAGGAAGTAGTATTCTAAATTAGACTTTTTAATGTATAAATTCATATACAAGCTTAGACCTTGATATTTAGCAGCAGATGTGATTAAGGTAAAATCTTTTGCAGATGTAATTTGGTGCTTGCCACAAGGAGATACTACCCAAGGATAATAGACCCATATTTACTGAGTGAAAGTCATCCTGACACCTAGCATGTTCTTCATTCAAAATTAGTTTATTCTCCCATAAATTTATATTTAAAGGAGGCTTTATCTCAACTACTCAAAGTTTGTGATATTTTAACAGATTCTATTCAACTTATATTGCAAACTATGGTCTTTATTATGTGTGGTGTCATGCCTCCAGATACATATTCTCTGACTTGATTGATATTGATACACTTACTGTAATACATTCTTTTCACGAACATATCAAACTGTATTTTCTAAACTGAAATCAGAGTGCTTGCTTATGAGTATGAGTCACTGGTTTTCATTTCCTTTTATTTATTCCCCCCACACACAGTGTAGGCTAGATGAATTATTTGATTTTTTTCTGGGAATCTTAAATAGTACTTCATTATATCATGTAAATGTTCCAATTTTTCTTAAATATTTTATGATAATTAATTTATAAACATCTGAGTTCTTGTCATTTGTTTAGTAAAGACATCAACAAGATGTTTCATTAAATAAGGGATTTTAGAAATTTTATTTTAGTTCTTATTAACTGAGGTAAAGATTTACTCACACCCCCCCCATTTATATAAGATGCGTAGGTCCTTTGCAGTTCCCTGTTTTATACTATTAAGAAACTGAACACCCTATTCCCATTTTTTTCACTGCTTTTCATTTTATTTACCACTTTGATTTCCTTCAAGATGTTGCTTGATGCAGTGTTAATCCATTGGCTTATTGCTATTACAGTATTTCACAGCTCTCTTTTGTTGCTAAGCTCCTAAATAATGAATCATATGACCTTAGCAATATCTCTCTCTTAACACTGCTGCTGGTTTTCCTTGAAATTTTGTTCTTTGAATTGTAACAAACAGTAGGTCTAAGGCTCTACATCTGGATGCTTGTAGTTAGTTGGGGCTGTTAATAGACTAGGTGGAGAAATTTGGCTAAACCAAGAACACCTGGGGAACCTGCTGCCCTCAATATAAGTGACTGAATTGGTTCAAGGGTAAATAGTGAAGGATTTCTTTCAATCTTCATTAGACTTTTCACTGGTATACTGAAAAGATGTTTTCTACTCTGGAGGTATGTGTTACGAGATGTTATTACAGTACTATTAATAGACAACAACATTGGCTTTTACAATTATTTGCTATATAAGCAAAATTATTGTGATGTTTTGAAAGCTGCTTTTTGCATTGACTTTGTGTGTGTGTGTGCGCGTGCGTGTGTGAACTAGAGCTAAGTATCTTAGCCTTTAGCTTGCTTGCAGGTTTGTTTTGTTCTGGTTTTGATTTAGTTGTTTTCTTTTCCCCTTTCCTCCGCATCTTACTGGATTTCTCCTTGTTCTATTCTCAGACCTTTTTTTTTTTTTTTTTTTTGTGCAACCTTGAGAGATACAGATGGATATAGAGCTTATAGAGGCTGGGTTTTGTTGTTTATTTACTGGTTTGGGGTCTTTTTTGGCCTTCTCTTAGAAATGGGCATTTAATTTTCCTGAGTATTACTCACTGGGTAACATAACATAGGTCTTTTCATACTTTAGGACTTATGTTCTCAAAACCTGTGTAATTTTGAAGTAACCTCTAATCAGACGTATATTTGTAGAGAAGAAAATAGAAAGTCACAGATGGTGGTGTGGCCACAGTCATTCTTCTGAGGCTTGTTAATGACTGACTGGTGCAGAGGGCTGTAGCTCTGCTTTCTGGAATATGCTGGTGAAACCCTTGTCTTACTGTGTTAAATGACAGTGTGTTATTTTGTCCGTGCTAATGTGTTACCCTTTTAGGACAGGGACTGTGTCTTTTTATAATTTAAAACTATGAATGTGAATGGCAATAGAAGCATAACTTGTAGCTCTCCTTCTTGCATATTCATTAACAGTGTAATTTAAGTTGTGTCTCAGTATGTGTTCTAGGCATTATTTTTACTGAAGTGTGTCACTCTTCATGATGTTAAATGAAATGCATTTAATTTCCTATCTCTCCTCTGAGCTCATTTTGTAATGTTAGGATTATTCTTACATCCCTCTGAGTCTTAAAGACTAGCCTTATTTTAGTATCATCTGCAAATTTAATGATCTGACTTATTACAGCTTTATCTAGACCACTGAATAAAATATGAAGATCTGCTAGTGTCAATCTACAGCCCTGTGGGGCTTTACTTCTCAGGGTGCTGCCTTTCCATTTTTTTTCTAATCCCCTCTTTTTCTGGGTACTTACTGGTACCTTGGTACTGTTGATTCCTGAAGGCAAGGAACCACATTGGATCTGGAAATTGGGTCTAACTCTAACCCTAACTGAAGTTACTGCAGCTTTACAGGAAAAGAAGGTGCCCCAAAAATCTAAATCTAAAGATCAAGAATGGGAAAGAGTTAGACTCTGGGACACTGACCTTTAGATATGAATGCTGGGTCATAAGTGCCTGATATTGGAGAAAAGTTTAAAGTTCACTTTTTTACTAAGGATTTACTCCACAACAAAAGTTTCTTAATGATAACAATGATCCATCATTTTGAATTTCCTCTGAACCTTTTAAAACCTCAGCTATGTCAAGCCTCTTGGTTTATCCAAGCTAATAACATTTTTCATTTTTTTAAAACTAACCAGATTTCTTTAACGTGATTTACTTTTTCCATATCCACAATGACTCATAATGATTAAATTGTGCTTATATAATTATATCCTTTAAAATGATCTATAAATGTAACATCTCGTTCTTAAAGATCAGACTCTGAGGCATTAAACTTCCTTGATTTGTCCCTAGAGATAACAAAAAAAAAAAAAAAGGACCAACCCCCCCCCCCCCCCCAAAAACCCAATCAAAAAAAACCCACTAAAGGTGTTCATTGAAGGATTAGCCAAAAGACTGATAGATCTGGAAAAGAGGTTTGAAATCTGGTACTAGAAGGGATTTCCATTATTTTTACTGGCGTAGTGAGGAGAATGACACTAATGGATGTAAGAGCAGAAGAGCTGGGAGTCAGCTTGATTTGAGAGTGTGCAAACGCTCCGAGAGAAGGAACTCTGTGAAGTATTTGTGTGTGAAGATTAGACACTTGTGAATATGGGCAAATAAAAGAAAAACACCAGGCCTTGAAGCTGTAGGCTGGGGAGCTTGGACTAGCCTCCAGCTTGGTGAGCAGAAGAGGATGAAGCTAGGGAAGCCTGCGTGTTTATGTAAATAAACTGTATCATCATATCAACAAAGAAGGAATTTGAAAGTTTGAATGCCTTTTGTGAGTAAATTAATGTTAGGGTATGGGGTTGGTTTGTTTGGGTTGGTTTGTTTGTTTTGTATTTTGTTGTGTTTGTTTTTGTTTTCATGGATGTTCAGTATCTACAGTCAGGGCTTATAGCATGCATCCATTTTTGAGGAAAAAATGCAATTAAATATTGTAAAATATAATGACTGTAAATCCTGCTGTTAATCTGGCTATTGCATGTAATAAACCATATTTTTCTTAAGAGTTAAAACAATAGTGCACAAAAAGATGCATAATTTCTAAAATTATAATGCCTTCTAGTCTGGATATGGTGTGGCCTTGGTTGTTTGGTTTAGGGGTTTTTGGTACCCTCCTTTTGCCTTTGAACATATCATCCTTTGGTAGCATTCTTTTGTCTGTGATTGAGTTATTTTCTGTTACAAATAGTAAAAATCTAGAGAGTTGAATTTCTCAACCAAGAAGTTGAGTGAAAGAAGACAAGTGAGAGGAGACTTGACAGTAATACATTAGTAACACAGGGAGTGTAAGCAGAAAATTGCTGCCATATTTCTCTGTTGCAGGAGAGGGGAAACAAAACAAAACAAAAACCCAACAAAAAATCAACCAGTAGGCATTAAGTAGTCAGAGCCAGGTTCAAAACAAAGTAAAGGAGATGGTCCTTCATATAGGCAGCTGATCTCTTGTCAAAGAATAAGATGTGTGTTAAAAATTATATTAGTCACTAACAATGGATGTCTCCATAAGCTTGTTAGTGACTAAAATAAAAGAACAATGTGCAGCTCGGGACGGGATTAAAATGAAGGGTTTGGAGGCTAGCAGAAAGCTAAGAAGTGACCTGTTCTTATTTAACCCTAAGGCTAATTTAATATTAGCCTTTTTGCCCCCCTCAACTGCAGTAGTTGCTTTTGTGTTGTAGTGAGCTGTAAAAAGACACAGAATGCCTGTTTTCTTGGCTGTGAGGAGAACAGAGATCAGTGAGATCATATTTTGATCTATTCTCTTCTTCTCTGACATGATCCTCAAGATGCACTATTAAGACCCTGCAGCTGAATATTTTATAGCAATGGTGTTGGAAATTGCCAATATTAGATGATGTTTATTAGCTTTACAGTCCTCTAAATTCTGCTGTAGTGAGGGTGGTAAGTGGAAACCTTTTAAGGGGAGCAGGAACTTGGGATACACACATTTAAAACGATTGCAGCCGCTGTCCTTGTCTTCCCTGTGGTCCTTTCACAAATGCAGCTTCATAGAGCAGACACTGTGCAGAGGAAAACCAGGTAATGTTGAGGGTCGTGCTAACAGTGGGGTCCATGTGCTTCTCAAACTTGTTAGGGAGTCAGTAGCTGCAGTGTTTGCTCTGCAGGTGCCTATGGAAACACCACCGCACCATTTACACCCCCTTCTGTTATATCCTCCATCTTACAGGATGATGGCAGGAAGGGAAAATGGGCATTAAATCTGTAATTATATCTTACACCATGCAGCTTGGGAGCTTACAATTCTATCTGTACTTATGCCTGTCTGTGGGTGTACTCTAAGGAGAAAGTGGGAGAGAGAGTAATTTTACAAGGCTGGAAAACTACTGTTTGGTAGCCTTTAGTCATCTGCAGGACCCTTTGCCAGCTGATAGACCTTATTAACAGCACAGCCAAGGCATTTATAGAGCCACCACATTCAGAGTCTCTTTCATAGACAAACTGTTCATACTCTACAGGACCACAGCACTTGGCGAAGAAGGCTGAGCAATCTTTATTGAGGCAGCAGTGTGACCTCATACCCTGCTGCTCAAGGAGGCATAACAGCAATGGAAGATTAATTTTCTATTTCTTTCCCCAGAGTCTGAAAGTATATCTCTTTTTCAACTCAGTCTCAAATCAAAGAATGTGATGGAAATAATTCAGTTCTGGTTTCACTGTTCCCTATTTACTAGGTTGAGAAACAGTTCTTCTATTGTCAGATGATATACAGTTACATTCAGTCTCATATTTTTGTCAATCTACCAACATTTTAAAATCACAATGGGGAAGAGAAAGTATGGGAATCCTAAAGAAGATGAGAAAAATAAATTTTGAGGTTTCACTTCTTTATACATCCCCACTTGGTATTAATACCTCCTGGTATTGATAGACGGGTAGTATAGTTGTAGCTAATGAAAACAGCAAGAACAGAATAGCACATCAAAATGCAGTGGCTTAAAACCACATCAGCACAATTCAAGAGTTCATAATATTAGAAAGTAGGAACTGATCTTTAAGAATTACAAAAAATTGCATGGATCAATGACCTGTCTGCTGTAGTGCTCTAAGATCAGTCTGTATTTAATGCTGTGGAAGTTGATATCTTAAATTTGTACTTTCAGAAAAAATAATGAAATGCTTTTAATTTGACTTGATTCATGTGCAATTGCTTTCATGCTGAAAGAAGGGTAGAAGTACAAAAATTTCTAGACAAAGCTCTTTAATGAAGGAGGGAAAAAAGTTTGTAAAGACAGTACCATTTATCCTTCACAGAGGAGGTTCACAGATTCATTACATTGTCAGTAGATCTCTGAGGCACTGGGCTCTTTGGCATTGTGAGAGTAGACATGCTCCTAAGCCTTCAGCTATTCATAAAAGTGCCAGCAAATGCTAGGGGATGGTTGCAAACCTCTTTAAGCAACAAGAAAACAAAATGCTAAGTCAGAAAGTAGATTCATTTGGGGTTTCTGGTGTACTTAGCTTTGGGAACTCTGAGATAGAAACTAATTGTAATTCTCTGTTACAGAAATTCAAATTCAGTGTTTTTTGTGAAAGAAGTTGCAAATCTTTAGAGACAATTTTCCTTCTCTGATTCTCTCCTTGGCAACTTGGTTCAGGCTTGCAAAATGAACAACCATTGCTGTGAAGTACCTTGTTTTAATTTTCCGTGAGCCAGCATAAACTGAAAGTTAGTTCTCTTCAGATGTTTAGCTGAGGGAATAGGTAGACCAGATGACATTCTTGAAGATTGATGGTGAAAAATATCTTTAAACTGCAGAATTATTTTTTGTCATTATCCTCTACTTTCTCTGGTAAAATTACAAAACAATCTTTTTGCTGACTTATTAAGAACTTCATGCAATCTTTGTGAATTTATTATCATTATATTTCATTCTTATTATAAAAGCAAATATTACTTGAGGTACTTTAAACATCAGAAAAGTGAATGTTTATAACTAGCTGTACACAGTAGCTGAAGGCAGCAGCCATCCTGGACTTCTGGTTTCTATATGCCACTCACAATCAGAAGTTTGTCAATGAAAAATATTCTTATATGAACTAGTTTGGAAGCAAACATTGTTCTATAATGAGTGGCCATTATGGGGATATCATTATATGAACAGGAAGAAAGTAATGAGACTTAATGGGAATTGCACCCCTTGGTGCAATTGCATCAGCAATATACATGTCACTAAGGTGATGCAATGTGTGCTTCTGAGGATGATGAATTCAGTTTAGTTGGTGTGACCAGCATCTTTACAAAGGTTCCTTTCTCAAATGGCTGTACTTTATTAGTGAGTAATTAATATCAAACATTTGTCAGACCTGAAGTTACATCCATAAGATGTTTCTTATTATAATATCCTTATGTAGCTGGTGCCAAACCTTGGCATTTTGGAACAATTGAATGGTTTTTTGGGTTGGTTTTTTGGCGGATTTTTTTTGGTTTTTTTTTTTTTTGTTTGTTTGTTTGGTTGGTTGGTTTTGTTTTTTTTTTTTTAATTAGTATGACATAGCTTAGTTTACGCCTTTAAGAGAGCATCTACTTCAATCTGGGCAAATGTGCCTCTTCAGAAAACAAAACTCGTAACTTGTCTTCTGTTTGAACAAGCACATTTCCAAAGAGATTGCTTTCTAGTCTAAGGTTACTGGTCAGATTTCTCTTGAAACCCTGGTGACAGGTAGAAAGTAAATTCCAGCACCACATAAATTCTCCTGTTTGAAAACTTAATTTAGTTTGTTTGGGGATTTTGTTTTTAAGCATGTCAATTTGTGCAGGCATTTGACATGCAAGGGATATTTCCATTTCACATGCTACAGATCATACTATTGTCATATTATCTTTTGCTGTATTTGTCTTTTCCTAAGTGGTCATCTTAAAATGCATTTTACTTTCTTTGGTTAGAAAGAGGCCAATTGCATGAGATTCAACAAGGCCAAGTGCCAGGTCACACACTTGGGTCACGGCAACCTAATGCAATGCTACAGGCCTGGGGAAGGGTATCTGGAAAGCTGCCTAGTGGAAAAGGACTTGGGGGTATTGTTCAACAGCTGGCTGAATATCATAGAATCATACAATGGTTTAGGTGTTACGGGTCACTTAAAGGTCATCTAGTCCAATCCATATTGTGGTCCATCATTGTGTCCAGGTGGCTAAGAAGGCCAATGGCATTCTGGCTTGTATGAGAAATAGTGTGGCCAGCAGGACTGGGGAAGTTGTCATCCTCCCCTATTCAGTATGTGTGAGGCTGCAACTCAAAAACTGCATTCAGTTTTGGGCTACTCGCTACAAAAAGGACATTGAGGTGCTGAAGGGTGTCTAAAGAAGGAGAACAAAGCTGGTGCAAGCTCTAGAGAACAGGTCTTAAGAGGAGCATCTAAAGGAAGTGGGGTTGTTTAGCCTGGAAAAAAGGAAGCTTACTGGAGGGCTTATAACTCTCTACAACTACCTGAAAAGAGGTTGTAGTGAGGTGCAGGTAGGTCTCTTCTCCCAGGTAACAAGCAATAGGACAAGAGGAAATGGCCTCAAGTTGTGTAAGGGGAGGTTTAGGTTAGATATTAGGGAAAATTTCTTCACCAAAAGGATTATCAAACACTGGAACAGGGAAGTGGCTGAGTCATCATCCCTGGAGGTATTTAAAAGATCTGTAGATGTGGCATTTAGAGATGTGGTTCAGTGCTTAGCTGTTAGTGCTGGGTTAACAATTGGACTTGCACCCTTAGTGTGACAGTCTCTTCCAATGAAAATGATTCTATGAGTCTATAAAAAGTTTCTCAAATACTTGGAACAAGTAAAGAAAGGGTAGAATAAAACACTGTATTTTGAGAAAGAGTTGACCTAACTGCTGTAGTTGTGCAACTGAAATAATGGCTTAGAGTGAAACCGATAAGGATCTGGATAATAGGCAAACAAGCAGGATGTCTGTAGTTCATCAAGGACTAAATGAGGTCTATATAAAGTGTCAGTGTAATTGTAAAATCAAGACAAGTAGACTAAAAAAGATCCAAAAATAACATTTGAAGATGTCATAAACAGACCATTTGGTTCTGGTAAAAGCCTAGAATCACACTGTGTATTTAGTACATAGGTAAAGCAGATAAACCAGTTCAAAAACCTTAATAGTTGCCTGATTATATCCAGTAAAAAACCAAAAAACAAAACAACAAACCAAAAACAACAGTCCAAAATCTAAGGAACTCATTCTCTGCATGTGAAATAGATCTGTGGGCTTGATACCTTATATTCAAGCTCTAGGAGACCTAGATCCTTGTAACATTTGGACCCGATATGCTTATTACTTAGCATGTTGTCTGAAGAAGGAATCCATGTGATGAAGGCCAAACTTTAATGATATCTGAATTAATATGGTCTCTGGCTGGTGCAAAAACAGATTCTCCTTTAATTAAATGACTGGAGTGTCTCAGAAGTGGTCGGATCATTGACATGTTGGCTGCAGACATTGGAAGAGGTGATTAGTAGTCAAAGTGGAGCACCCTTTCTGGGAACCATTGTATATTTCAGGGCACTGTGGCTTCAACAAACGTACTAATTACTTCATACTTGGATACCAAACTGCCACAAGAAGGATTCAGAAACCACCAGACAAAATGTCACCTGCTCTCCAGGAACTAATACCTCTTAGGGCTCTAGTGTCTCTGATCCACAGAATTGTCTGTCTTGTTATGATAAGAGGTATGTTCCTAGACATATTGGTTCCTCATCAGAAAGGTGTCTTCTAATGTCTTGGATCTATCATCTCAGTCTTACCAAAGGGCAGTTAGAAGGCAATGATATGTCAGAATTCCAGAAAGCATGGGTTTAATAAAAAAACCCACACCCAAACACAAAGGCAAACAAACAAAATGAACAAAACCAAGCAAACAAAACACAAAAAAACAACAACAAAAAAACCCAACCCAAACTCACACCAGTTTCAAAAATATGGAGTTTTTAAGAATGCTTTTTTGACAGTGAGAAAAGAAGTATCAAGAGGGCCTGTAACACAGTGTCATCTCTTTTTAGCAACAAGAGAAAGAGCAACTCCTCAGATAAGTTGTGGCCATCTAAAGCAATTTTTTATTCGTGTCTCTGTAGGTGGTCCATGCCTTATGCTAAGCATTCAGACTCCAACCAAAGAGTCAAGACATTTTGGGGGGAGGAAGGAGAATATATACAGAAGTCTTAATCTGAGTCTTAGTTTTGACACTGAAGTATGAGAAATAGCTATATGCAGTTCATTAGATAGAGAAATAGGACAGGTTCTTTAGGATTATCATTCTATCCAGGTATAAGCTTAGGGTAGCTTCACTCCAAAGGGATGAGAGGCCTCTTGCATGCTAACTGCCTTGAGAAGGAATCAAAAAGAGATTAAAATTCAGAAGTATCCTTTGAGCTACTATTTTTAGGTTGTGTAATCTGTATTGTAACTGCTTTTAGCAAAGAGAATTTCAGAAGGTCAAGATCTATTCAGGAAGCATCAGAGCTACAATTCTCATGGGACAAAACACAGCAGTTATTCCAAAAATAAACCCAGTTACAAGAAATCCCATATTTATTCAGAGCTTTTTTAAAGCCCATCTATTAAATAAAAGTCTGGCATGTTCTCTATCTTCCAAAAGCTCTAAAAATTGTCATGGAATTCATATTCTCTTTAACTGGTTATTTAACTTTCTTTGGTTTTGGGAGATCTATAAAGTATGATGATTTCCCCTTAACTTTAGAATTTGGATATACAATTTAAATCAAAAGCCAATTACTGTGTGATCCAGTCTCCCAAAAAATCCCACTTAGGCACTTAGAAGAATTGTAAATGTAAAGCATAAATCCCAGGCAGAAATCCAGATAATTAATCCTTCACATATAAAGACATTAGGCACTATTTTGTATGAAAATTCCCTAGATATGCAAATGTAGTTGTTGTTGGGTTTGGTCTTTTTTGTGTGTTTGGGGATATTTTGTAATGCATGTTTAGAGAGACAGACATGTACAGCCTTTTCTGATCCAAATTTAGGGATATAGATATATAGGTCAAATGTTTCAATTTCTGACGAAAATAGAAGAAAATAGAAGAAATAGAAGAAAAAAAGACTTTTTTTAGGGCTTAAATCAGTCATGCTAATCTAATTCTGTTTGCAAATGATAGATTAGAGGCCATTGTTGGAAGTTGGAAATACGTGTCTTTCCTCTAGCTAGTGTACATGCTTGAGGCAAGCAATTCCATCCTTTCTACTTTAACCTTAGACCAACCAAGATGATGCTGCTGCCTTTTGGGGAGCCTGGGGGAGTGGTTTTGTTGCATTCTAAGTGAGTCACACTGTTATAAATGAGCCCCAGAGTGATTTACAGCAAACTGCCTAGAAAGGTTGAATTCTATGCCTGTCAAAGGTGGAAAGACATGCCTAATTTAGTCATACAGGACTTTCCTCCAAAGGTTTTCAAAGACATTTAACTCTTTTATTGGCTGCATGTAAAACATTAAGCATACCATAAGGGCATGTTTACTTGATTGTAAAAGGAACTTCTGCATTTCTTCTCCCTGGAATGTTCAATTTTTAGGACTGCTGAGGCTGCTGATCACTGTGAAAGTGTAACCTATTTGCTTTGGTAATGCAGCAAATGTTGAATATTTTTTGGTATAATAAAAGTTTAAAAGCCAGTGAAGCGGTATTGATTCTGTTTTGTGGCAAAAGCTGCTTCACAGATAAAGGAGCCCTATACAGTTAAGAACCTTAAGTAATAGTGTCTAAAATGTATAAGTGTTATTATTTAAATACAGTATTACAAATACTTGACAAGCCATCAGTTACACTTTAGGTCCTGTAGTCAGTGCTACTAAACTGAGTTATATTGGCTTAAGATTTGTCGAATATGGAAAAAAAAATTTACTACTAACACAGGGTGCAAAAATGCATTGAATCTAATGTGATAGAAGGAAAAATGTTTCAATCCTTCTTTTAAAAAAACACAGTCAGTATAAGTACACTCTTGAGTCAGAAAGTTATTAATAGCTGCACACAGGGAGTAATTCTAAAAACCCTATTTATTCACTGAACCTTGCTTTCTACGGAAAAATATTACATTAAAATAATCCATAGAAAGCATATTTTTTCCTCCAGTAGTTCACAGATGGATAGTTCATCAACCAGCTCTCAAAACAAGGAGAAAGATGTCTTTCTCCCTTATAATTATAATGTATGTCTCTCCATAGCTCCTGTTTAGGATCAATTTAAAACTTGAAAAGGTACAAGAACAAAAGTTCCCTTCTGCCTTTTTCCCCTTGTAATCACAGTTAAAAGGTTTTCTGGAGGAGCTTCTAGAAATTATTCCAAGATTAGCAATTGCCACAAGAATATGAAATGTTTGGAGGAGTTTTAAAAAGAGGGGTGGGTGGGAACTCTAAACTTCACTTTGGGGACAAATCTGATTGTATCAGAGTCTCTCTATGTAACTTAGGAGTATGAGATTGTCATATAAAGCTATTACTGATCAGTCACAAAAAAGGGAAAGGTAGAGACTAGTGTCTTAAAAATACATGCTGTGTTAGCTACTTTTCGTCTAGTGTTTTTCCAGGCAAAACAGTTGTAGCAGATCACTATTTGGTGATTTAAATCGGAAACATTTCACAATCCTAGTGGGTCTTAATGTTGAAATATTAATGTCTTCTTCCTTTCCACCTTCTCCTCTGTCACGGTGCTTTTTGAGTTTTATGATATATTTGACACTAAAGGCTTTCACACTTAGGAAAAGCAAAGGATCCAGTAAGACACCTGGCTAAACAAAGACAATATATATTTCTTTTTTTGCCATGCTCTCCCACCTATGTGAGTTAATTCGTCTGTATTTTATCTGGGTTGATCTGTCCTCATTCAACTCTTGACCTAGTCATATACCGACAGACAACCTTGTATTCAACCACAGGCATTAAGCTGACTTCATAACCCTACTAAAAGTGTGATAGCCAAATGGCCTACATCAAACAAGACACTGATGGAGTCTTGTAATGACTCATGCACAAAACCAGCTAGGCCAGGTGAGATGGTGTCCAGTACTTTTTCCCTAGATTTTGAGGGAGAAGTGGGAGGAATTAGAGTGGAGCCATGTGAATCTGGTTCAGCTGCCAGGGCCTGCAGCTGTGTCAACACCACATCATAACTGCCAAATGTCTCTGTGACTGCAGAGAGCAGCTCTTTGTCCATTTGGGAATAAGGAGCTATTTTTCACAAAACATTGCCTTCTTTTTAACAAATGAGATATGTTAGGATCTGGTTTAATGGTCTAATGGACATAATATTACTCCTTACAGCCAAGTTAGGATCCTGTTTTGAAGTCTGCTGAGACCGGTACAGATGCATTGCACATGTGAATGAAATGACACTTCGGAGATACAAAGCATCTGAAGAAGATGCCACTGTCACTGCACTCACACCAAATTTGATTTGTCTTATATTTTCCTTTTTTTTCATGCCTTCTCCTCCTATCTCATGGTTATGCATAGGTAATCAAAGTTAAATAACATGCAGCAAAGAAACTTCTATTAAACCTTTTACCAGATAACTTACTAACAGAATTAATCATAGAACAGCCCATGTTTGAGAGACCTTGAAAGATCATCTGCTCCAAACTCTTACAGGAAAGGGACTCTCAATAAGATTATCTAGCATCCCATTCCATTTCATCTCTAAAACCTCCAGTGACAGGGATTCTACCACATCCCTGAAGAGGTTGTTTTAGTGACTGATTGTTCTGTAAAAAACTGTAAAAAATCTCTTTATTCTATTAAGATGAATTAGGTGGACTTCTTCCTGGGCTCCATTACAAGAAGCATGGCCAGCAGGTCAAGGGAGGTGATTCTACCCCTCCACTCTGCTCTGGTGAGACCTCATTGGAGTACTGTGTCCAGATTTGGAGTCCTCAGTACAAGAAAGATATGAACCTCTTGGAGTGGTAAACAAAAATGATCAGAGGACAGGAACACCTCTTCTTTGAGGACAGGCTGAGAGCATTTGGGTTATTCAACCTGGAGAAGAGAAGGCATTTGATAAAAGTTTAGAATGGATGGAGTAGATAAATAGACAGAAAGAATAGGTATTTTTCATTTAATGAAAACTTGTTCTTTTAATTTAAAAGGAATGCTTTTGGGGGAATGCTTAAAATAATTTAAGATTGAAATAGAAAAAAATATACTTACCATGATATAAATATTTTCAAGGGTAAAAAAACTAGATTAATTCAACTAAAATTCAGATTTTTCTGTCTTAAACAAAGCAATACCTTCCTCCCTAAAAAAACACCAAACAGCCTATCTTTCCTGATTTTTCTTATTGCCAGTATGCAAATATTGATAATTTTGAAAAAGCACATAATTTAGTTCCAAAAAATGCTTTCATTAATTTAGAAAGCATGCAACTATATGAACTCAGAATATCTAATAACAAAACACAACAATAACTTTAAACATTAATAAACATTATTGATTAAATCTTTTGTAATATTCTGAAGCCAATTTATTGTAATACATTACCAAATTTTAACATACCTAAATCAGCAAGTCAGAAATTTGGCTTTAACAATGGACATTTCCTCTGTTACATCCAGCAAAAAATGTTAAAGAAGCACAGAGTGTTTCACAAACACATACATACCTAGGACTGTGTGTCAGTGCATGTGGAAGAGATAAAAGTATTCTGGAAGAAGTTCTAAGGAAATATCCTAGTAACTATGGAAAGGAGAGTCCTTCTGCCCTATGTTGAGAAGAAAAAAGGTTGTTGGACTAAATGAAAATGTTCCTCTTAATATCAATTTGGCCAAGAGATATTTTCTTTTTTTTTTTTTTTTTTTTTTTTGCCCTCCAGGGTTGATGAGGGTTTGGAAGAGATAATGATGATATCTCCATAAAACTCCAAATGCTGTTCTTATGACCTGGGGACAGACTTGAAACAAGCACAATAACCTTACAGTATCATTCACTCACATATGATTTGAAATCAAGCTCCATTCCAGAAAAGCTTTTCCTTACATTGGCTGGAGTTCCAGTTTTTATGCCAAATGTGGGAATCGGCCATTTTAATTCTAGTATGGCTCAGACCATGAAATTTTAAACAATAAATAAATAAACTTTATAAATTCAGTACTGCAGAAAATTCAACATTGAATCAACAAACGAGAAGCATCAGCTTACATATTCCCATCCTAATGTAAAACTTCAGATAACATTTTATTATATTGAACATAACCTAATCATATTTACATGAAGGTGTCATGGTGTCAAAGACCATAAAGATTACAATGTTACAAAAGAGCTTGAGTCATACAGGGTGAAACTTACACAAGAATTGTGGTCCATCTAAAGTACTTCAACCATTTCACCACTGTAATAGGGATGGGCAGCAAAAGCATAGGTGTAAAGGTTAGATAGTACAACAATATGTATCCCATGTTACTCTAAAACATTTTTTTTCTTTGTTAAATAAATAAATATGAAGGTTTTTTGTAGGTATATTTTTGAATTTGCAAGAACTGAAGACCATTCTTGCAATGCATCTGTCCTGTGTGGTTTCTCTCACTTCTTGAAGCTCTCGTTTGCCCATTTATGAATTTTTGCTTCAGCTTCACCTTTTGCTATTTTGTGTTTTTGTAAGGTTATCAATTGAGGTTATATGTCATATTATAAGGTGAATTTCTTGCTTTTCCATCTACCAAATGTAAATGACTTGAAGTACTGAGTAGTACTTTTGCTCTATATTAATAGTGTGGTAAAAAATATACTGTATTTAATGTGGATTGGGAGATAATTCTGTAGAATCATCTGTATTTTAAAATGACAATGTGTCTTTTAAAATTTCAAGGATTTACTCAAAATTTTGAGCATTTTCTTCACATGATATTGAGCCACCAAGTATTATGAGGAATTCTACAAGTAACATTTCATATGCGGGTCTTAAAGAGACTTTTGCCTTCCTGCCATCTCTTCACAATCTTTACAAAGCCCATAAGGCCTTAAAACTCTGAAGAGGGAAATGACTGCATGACTTTAAGCCAGTTTTTCTATCATGCAATGACCCAGCCACCTCCCACCCTGTGTAGCCACAAGAAGGGGAATTGGGAAAAGCAAAGGAGACCTGGTTGAAATAGAAACTAATTTAATAAAGCAAGAATAAAAAAAAACACCGTAATATTAATACTAATATAAAATACACAATGTTATACTCAGCCCATGTAGAGGTCACAGGCAGCACACGCACAGCATTGAATGCTTGATGTTAAGCACTGTGAGCACCACAGCTCCAGCAAAAGCACGACAGTCAGTAGGCCTTGGAAACAGAATGATGGACAAGACTATCCAAGGATGGTGACCACTGAGTCAACTAGACCATTCCCAGCAAACTTTCCAATTTGTAGTGAGCATGGTATGGAATACTTCTGTTGGCCAGCTTGGCTAACTTGAAACTCCTAGAGATCTTGATCACTGTGGAGACCTGCATATCATCTCAGTCAACAAATGAAAACAAAGTGTTTTATCAACTTTGTTCTCACCAAATGAGGTGCTGCAGTCTTCTCAGAAATGCACCTTTCCTGAATAGAAAATTAATTCTATGATTCTATCCCAGCTAAACTAGGACACTGCAGAAAAATGATCTTACCCTTTCCAACAGTCCCATCTGAGACAGTTCAGGATAGTTTTTCATGAGAGGTCTAAAGACACACTTACATGTTTTTGATTCTGCATTATGAGTTTACAACTCATAATGCCCTCTGTAGTCACACTCTGAATGGAGTTTACTATAGAAACTATATAATGGTATTTACTTACCTTTATCACAAAAGCTTTTAATTTAGGTAACAATAATGACTTGCCAGGGGAAGCACCTCAAAGCACTTTTCTGAGGTTTCAGGAAATAATTAATGAGGCTTGGTTGCCAACATTTCTGCATGTTGAGAAAAGAACTTAGATAGCAGTGAAGTGGTTAGACTGCTGCACTTGAAAGTGAAATAAAAAATATGACTGTATTCTCTTTTCTTCACATGTAAGTTAACTATGTGAATGCTTAACCTCTGCCCACAAAAACTAAATAAAGAAAAAAAAAAGTCTACAAAATACCTTTCCAGTCTTATTCTCTATCCTTATCTTTCACTACATAAAATGAGAATTATTACAGTTACCTTCTGCAGAAGACTTGGCAACTGGTAACTCAGTTGACATAATTAATAGCTTTTTCCAGTTTGAGTCTGTGGCCCAAGGCAGAGATAGAGCTCTAAGATCACCCCATTCTCCTTTTCTACTACATAATTATTTCTGCTACAGTAACACCTTGGAGCCCTAATCAAGCCTGAGATTCCTTGATGTACAGAGCATACAATTACAGAATAAAAAGAGGTCTCTGCCTCACTGCACCGATGCACAGAGTAGTAAAAAAAAAAAAAAAAAAAGACATGACATGGGTAGAGACTGGTGCAGAAATGGAATGAGAAGTGATATCAGACAACCCATGACAATCAGAGGTCTCTCTGTGTATGTCGTCAGGTTTTGCAATGCAGAGATTAAATTTTGCAGGCTGGCTTGCAGAAGTAAAAAGTAGTAACTTTTCAGGCCTTTGTGGGGAACTCCACTCTAGTGGCTGAGAGTGCCAAGACTCTGATTGCACTTGCAGCTCTCCAGCAGAGCAAAGCACTTGCAGCTGTTCCAAAATCCTCAGCCATTCTGTTTCTATGGTTGATTTCCTTAGCAAAGGCTGCTTAAAAAGCAGAGCTATTTGCAATGTGTTTTCTGCATTGCAGGGCCTGAAAAAAGAAATATCTCAATTTACAATTTACTTTATGAAGAAAATTTACTACGTTTAACTGTTTTTAAGCAGCTTAGTATCATAGCACAAACAGGGTGCTGGCTCTGTTACGTATAAGGTGGTGTCTAAAGACACAAGCAATGTTTTTTCAAACTCACTCAAAACTTATTGCCAGTGTGAAATTCTGCTTGCTCATTTATACTTTTTTTTGTAATCTCTACATTCACAAGCTCCCAAAGTTTATGAATATTGTTCTCTTTATAGTTATTCTTCCATGCAATTTCCTAATGACAGGAGGTGAATATCTTAAAAGATAATTCAATTTTTAAATTGCCAAAGTTGCCTCCTGACAAAATTAAGATTACTCTTTGAATATGTAATAGAATCACAGTACTTCTTGTCAGGTTCTAAAGGCAAATGGACTGAGGATTATGAGAAGAATATTTTGATATTGCTAGTGTGCTTTCAGGGAATCCACAGGGTGTCCCCGTCCATACTGTGCCTTGCTTTCCAGTTTGGATAATCTCAATTATCCAACATCAATGCACTGGGGCAGGCAGCAAAACAGCCATCAGTATCAAATCAGGATAAAAAAATAATCTGTACTTTGTCCAGATTTCATGCCCTTTACTTCATCTGACTGCCTCTATTTTCACTTATAACCTTAGCATCAGATGTGTTATTTCTATGTGGAAAAAGTAGCCATGGAAAACTAGACTTGATCTTTCTACTTTTTAAAAAGAGATCTAATAATCTCATTCTACTATTTCTTTTATGTTATATTCTAAGCTATAGTACATAAAAATTATCCAACCTGGTGACCTAGCTGTAACTTGGAGTACATTTCTGCACTGTGTTCTCTCACTAGGATATTTTCTTTATGTTATTCTGGAATCTATTATAATGATGATAATATCTAGGTGCTGAGCAGAATGTGCTTCTACCCCTTTCAAATCAGTATGAAGTTAGAAAAAGGTCTTATGTCTTTTTGACTTTGCCAACTAGTGATATTCATTATGCTCTTTGAAATTAAACTTATTTTTCTATATCCTAGTGAGGGCGTTAACACTGATATGGTAGTTAAATATATGTGGTA
Organism: Megaceryle torquata; assembly: GCA_024611175.1. NCBI lineage: Eukaryota > Metazoa > Chordata > Aves > Coraciiformes > Cerylidae > Megaceryle > Megaceryle torquata. The sequence goes on along the minus strand of JANIJG010009020.1, from coordinate 6,612 downwards.
ACATATCATAATGAATAAGTTATATCATGCTGTTCCTTTGGTAACCTCTCTTTTTATCTTTGGTTTTCCCAGTAAGTTAGGGAAACAGGTGCTTTAAGGTGAATGTAAAGCTGATGGGGGTAACTGTACCAAGAGCAGGAATCAGTTGCTAGCTGTCCTGCTGGAAGGATGTGTTCACTGAAAGTTTTCATTGATCTTCTCTGATTCTGCTACTGATCTGTATTTCAACAAAGACCAACAGAATAAATAGTACATTCAGCAGTTGCAAGTGAAGAGTAGCTACAACTCTTTTGGAAGAAGGACTTGCAATTAAAAGTGTCTTAGTAAACTGGAGAAGTAGTAGTAGTAATAATTATTACTGAATTTTCAGATTTTGGTTTTTAAATATTTGCAAATTCTGTCCTTGGTAGAAATCATCAAATGCAGAAACAGTTGGGAATTTGCTGTTAAATTATTGCAAAACAGAATAGTGGCCATAAAACAAATTATCTTCAGTTACTCTTTTGACCACACTTCAAAACATTTGTAGAAAGTACGCAATTATCCTTCAAAGCCAAGATGGAAGTAGGAAAGTCTGTATGCACATAGACAAAATCCATCCTTGTTAATCTCCTAGCTGAAGTTTGTGAATGTACAGGAGGAAACTATACATCACTTCAGCACTAGTCAGAGTAAGGAAAAAGAGGAAAACAGCCCAGCTTTAAACCAGTTTGTACAAATGCTCCCTTGGTTTCTCTGGGGAGCCAAAGAAAAAGCAACTTTTTCAGTTTGTTCACTGATAGTAGAACTTCTCAGTTTGGTGCTTCTACAGCAGCTTCACACCAGTGTCTACCCTAGATGGTAGCTTTGGAAAGGGGGCAGTAAGAAGGGAAGGAAAATAAATTCTTGAGGGTTAGTGAGCTGCTGTCCAAATTTGTTTATAAATAGGGTCTTACTGGAGTTTTTGATGTCTTTCCAGTTCCTTTACTGTAGAAAAAGATAAAGCCACTTGACACAGGCTTACTAATGCTGAACTAAATTAAATCAGAAGTGGTAGGTTTTCATTGTTTTGTTGAAGTTTTCCAATTTTTGCATGCTTCTTTTTATTTCCTAGAGAGTTGCAGACAGAAACTACTAGTGCTGCTGGTTATCCAAGGAGAAAAGAGGCAAAAAAAATAAACTAAAATCTCTGTAGTAAGATCAGTGAGTCAGAAAATTTTACTCTAATGGAACAAATTGTATTCAAATAAGACATAACTGTGTCCTTAGAAAATGGGATGTATTTTGTGTTTAAAATGCATAGTAAAACCTATGCAGACAATACATATAGGTAAGATAAAAGGTTAAAAGGGAAAGAGATATTGACTTCTATTTCCTTTAGAGCCTGCCTAGCTTCAGATTTTCTTGGGCAAATGGATGTGTTCTCATAAGAACAGAGGCAATCCTAGAGAGTGAAAATTTCTATTCAAATATTTCTTCTCCATAAAGTGACTTGGTACCAATCCCATTTCTTATTTAGGAAATCAGATCCACATGATTTTAACTGAATCTTCTCCCTTTCAGTAGTAAGGTCTGCAAATCAATGTCTGTCCTAAATGCTACATCTTCACATATATTACTAATGGAATTACAATGCATAACCATTTGTTACTGTGATGTTTCAGGAATGATAACAGTACTTTATTAGTTACACTAGAGTCAGAGGATAAAGAGATTATAGCACACTAGATATGAATTTCATTTTTGTTGTTGCTAATCCAAAAGAAGAAGCTGCATATCTTGCACTTCAGATTCAAAAATTTTATTTTTTTAAACATGCATTTATTATAATTATCATTAAAAGTTGGTAAGAAATCCAAGGAGAGAAAATACAGAAAAGTTTTCAAGAGAGGATTATGCATACCTGATCTGTTCTTCATTATAAAACACAAGAAAAATGAAATAAAAAAAAAAAAAACCCCAAACAACAATCTGTATTTTCAGTTTGTCCAGGAGGTTCTTGCAGTGCATTGACAATAACTTTCTGACGCAGGTGGTGCAGGAAACAAGGAGAGCTGCACTGCTGGACACTGTACTAATAAACAAAGAAAGTCTAGTTGGTGATGTAAAGGTTGGGCACAGCCTTGGCTGCAGTGACCCTGAGATGGTTGAGTTCAGGATCATGTGAGGAAGAAGCAGGGCAATAAGTGGGATTGCAACCCAGGACTTTGGGAGAGCTAACTTTGACCTCTTCAAAGACCTACTGGGAGGAATACCATGGGTTAGGATTCTAAGAACAGTGTGACCAGCAGCTGAGGGAGGTTCTTCTCCCCCTCTACACTGCCCTAGTGAGGCTCCATCTAGAGTACTTTGTCCAGTTCTGGACTCCTCAGTTCAAGAGAGACAGCAAACTACTGGCGTCCAGTGGAGGGCTACAAAGACGATGAGGGAACAGGAACATCTCTCTTATGACGAAATGCTGAGAGAGCTGGTGCTGTTTAGTGGAGAGAAGACTGAGAGCGGATCTTATAAATATCTAAAGGGTGGGTGACAAGAAGATGAGGTCAGTCTTTTTTCAGTTGTACCCACTGAAATAGGCTCCCAGAGAGGTTGTGAGGTCTCTTTCTCTGTATGTGTTCCTGTGCAACCTGCTTTAGGTGATCCTGCTTTAGCGGGTTGGACTAGATGATGTCCAGAGGTCCCTTCCAACCCCTACCATTCTGTGATTCTATGATTTATTGGTTTTTTTTCAGAGGAATATGAAGGAACGTATGAAAGAGCACATATTCCTCCCCACCATCTTAGATTCTATGCCTTGGCCAGGTGTCTGGGCCATAGGCAATGTTCTCTACAAGGCAGTAAATCCTACAACTAGGGGAGATAGATACATCTTCCTGATTAGTACCATGATCTAGAAAGCCACCAAATTACACCCTTACTGCAGTGGTGATATAATGTGTAAATAGACATGGTTCAAAGGAAATACTGTAATTAGCATGAAATGAAAGTACATTAGAGACAAATAAGAAATCCTTACTACAATGACCTGAAGTGTTGTTTGCTAATGTATAAGTGAACAAGGAGAGAAACTGTGCAAAGGAAGGATGAATGAAATTGTGACATTGGCATAGTGATAATGAAACTTCTTTCCTCCTGTTTGATAAATACACTCTTCAAAAGAACTACTGTTTTGTATTGATAAACACAAGGCTGTGTTATAAATCACTAGGAGTGACAGATAACCTCAGTATTTATTCAAGAAATGTCTCAAGAAATCCAGTCTAGATCCAGCTAAAGATATATGAAGATGGCTGGGAAGGAGACTTAAGAAGTGAGTATAATGGTGTAACTATTAAAATCGGGGTTTTTCAACTTGTATTTCCAAAAGAACTTCATGTTTCAAACCATGTAATTGATAAATGATTATAAAGAGTAAGAAATTTTGAGAAAATAGTGACCTGAATTTGATATTTATTGTAATAGAGATCTGTACCTGTGCTTATATAACAGTCAATTTTACCAGCAGGGTAAGCAATTTAACTGTTTCAAGCCCTGCATGCTCTAGAAATACAAATCAATGTTGGAGAACACTGTGATTCAGGACTTTATTACACCTAAAGGCATGCAAGAATTAGGAAGCCCTGAAGTACTTTGCAATAATTATTATTTGAATAGCAATCCAAAGACAAACTCTATCTACATTTTTGAAATGGACCAAATTTAATGTTTTCTTAAAGTAAAAGACTTAATCCCATAGGCTGCTCTTTGGTTGCTTTCTTGAACAACAGAAAACATCTGGACTTTCCTTTTCTGGAATATTAGAAGAAAAAAATGCTGGATGAAAGAAAATCAGAGACCAGAAGTTCCAGGCATGTAGCCAATTTTATATTATAGTCAAAGATTATGTATCTGATTCAAAGCGTTATGTGCCTCCAGGATATTTTTCCAGAGACACTGGGGAAATTAGGAGGAATTAGCTGAAGGTGTGAAGTTACACTGCATTGCATGACATCTTTATGGACACTCTCTTTCAGAAGAGTGGCCTTGAGTTATGTTAGTAATCTTTGTATGGAATAAACAGCAGTGAAAGAGTTGGATGATGCAGTTCACACCTTCAGTTAATTAATTTTAACTTCACTAAATGTATTTTTACAGACAGGTCCAAATTCTTGGTCAGTGATATCATAATGTCATGCAGGAGAGCAAGGAAGAAAAGGCAAGAAATCAAGCCTGAAGTGTTCAAGGTTTAGCAGAGAACAACTTGATGTTTCTAAAAGTGTTGAAGATTTGACAGTATAAGTGAGTTTTCCTTCACTTTATGCATTAGAAAACAAATAAAACCCATATAATTAGAAAGTGTCTAAGAATTTATTGTCTCTTAGGGCTTTAGTGTCCTTTACTGAAAAAACTAAAACACAATATTGCAAAACACATCTTAAGTCATTGACCGAGGTATGACGTACTCTTATTGTTTTTTCTCCAAGGGTGCTGCACTCACATCCTCATATGTCTCTTAACCACTCCCATTTCATATGTTAGCAAGTGTCAGATTATCTCATCTGTAGCAGTTAGTTCACAGTTACATTAATTTAATCCCAGAGAAGTGACTAATCTTTCATTAAGCATCAAAATATCATACATAAGACTTTTTTGTTTCAAGGAAATATATGTTTTCTGCTGCCTAATTCTCCTTCAGCTCTTTTCCAAGCCTACACCAAATTGATTTTTCTTATAATTACTACAAAGCAATTTATTTTAAACTATCATTATTAACCAGAAAAGAGAAACTATTTGCAACAGTGGACTTGTAAGATTGTTTGGGTTTTGCCTCTTTGAAAACTTGCTACACCATAGTGAAGAAGGTAGAAGCCAATCAGGCAATATCCATGTTTTCTTCATTTGGTTTCCATTGATTTGCTGAGTTGTTAGCTGCTGTTAACAACCGGGTTAAGTTCAGTTTAAACCTCCAGGATTTATAATGATTTCACCTGATAAAAGTAGTAACAGAATGCAAGGACACTGTCAGACAGATGTATGGGAAATGTCCTGACATGAGAGCGAACATGATTAAAGTAGCATTATGGACATTTTCTGTAACCCTTTTTTAAGGGAATTTAAAGTTGTTAAACAGAGATTTTACTCTGAAATGTAGTACAACCAGGAAACATGCTCAAGTCAGTCTTGTCTGTAAAAGTAAAAGCATACTTGAGACATCTAAAATTAATCAACTAGCAAACTATAAATTCAGTATTTTAAAATATCTACAAATAACCTGGTATCTTGGTCCCAAGAAACTTCATATTATGTTGAGGATAATATTTTTGGTTTTATTTGGTTTGGTTTGGGGTTTTTTCTTAATGATGGAGAATAAATTTCGATTTTAAAAAATGAACATGAAAGAAGGTAGTTTCTAAGTAAACTGCATGACACATGCTTGTAAGAACTTATTAACTGATCATTTTTCTCAATTTTCACTGTATGGTTGGAACACATGATGTTTCTCAAACATCTAACCTTGCATTCCTATGTACAGGGGCTGAATCAATGGTCACTAGCCCGAAGCTAGACATCTTACTGAACATGTGTCTCCTCACCAGACCTTTCTTTAGGTGGGAGACTAATGGGACCTGCACAAATCCTACCCCAGATTATTTAATAGATGTTGCTGAGAAATATTATGCTTCAGTTTCTACTTTGGGCAATGGCTCGTCCATTTTCAGGTTTCCTAAATCTTGTACAAAAGAGGAGATCCCTAATCTTTCCTTGTTGATGAAGCAGCAGTAGTCAGAGCAGAGTTGTTGGTGTTCCTATCCTCCTGCTGCAAAAGTGGATGTTTGGGGAAGAATTGGGTACAGCTGTAGCCCTGTCATCTTGCTCTGGCATTGCTTGGCAGAGATATGAGAGAGCAGTACCTACAGATGAGTAAATGTTCTGGTCCAGGAGGGAGAGCTGAGAGGCAGAGCCATGGCCTTTGATCCACTTCTCAAAGTAATGATAGACTGCTTCTTGCCAGGGGTGAGAATATCTGTGAGGAGGCCACAACTGAGCCTGCAAAGATCAGGAAAATGAGCTGAACTTGTTCCTTTTTTTGTTTTGTTTTGTCTTTGTTTTGAATCTGTTTTATTATTCCATCTGTCTTTTCCTGTAATTTTTATGTTTTTCTTAAGCTTCTTAAGATCACGTTGTTTATGTATGGATGCATTTTCTTTACTATAAACTTTACCCGATCATATTTTCTCCTGCAAGTAGTAAATCACTCATTTTGTTTAGTGAGTTACTTATACAGGTAAATAACATTTCATGGGATGAATTCAACAGTAGAAACAAATCTAAACTTATTTCAAATTACTCAAATAGAGAATTTCCTAAACAGCACTAACCTATCAGTGCAGTTATCACCACGGAAAATTTATTGTTTGGGTGCCTTAGAAACAGACATTTAAAACTACAGTTCTGAAATCCCTTCCTAACTCTATATTCCAGATTTTTTACTTCTGTTTCTCTAAATGTATGGATATATTCAAGCTGGGGTTTTTTGTTTGTTTGTTTTTTGTTTTGTTTTGTTTTTGTGGTTGATTTGTTTGTTGTGGTTTTTTGTTTTGTTTCTTTTTTCCTTTTTTTTTTTTTTTTTTTAATTCTTCTGTCACATCTGAA
>JANIJG010009019.1:0-11646 GCA_024611175.1 Megaceryle torquata | reverse complement strand
AAAAAAATATATAAAAATTGTTGGTGCTGGAAAATTTAGAAGCTTAAAAGCATGTGAAGGATTTTTTTTCACTCTTTATCTACAGTGAAAAACATTTGAAGGAGATACTTGTTTTATGTATGGGCTGGAAGAGAATCCTGCTTACTCCTTGTTAGTTATGCTAATAGAGGCATAAATTACAAGACCTATGTAATCTATACTGGCATCTGTGTACCAGCTTTCTGGTCAAAGCTTTAGGCTGGGTTGCCTAACCGGCAGCCAGCTGGTTCTGCCTGCGCAGGCCGATTCATGTGGCCGGCCTCCTCTCACCGCCTCCTTCCCCCAGCAACCTTTGAGGTGGGCAAAGATGGCTTGATATTAGATGTGTTCTCCTCTGTGGTCCCAGCCAGCTGTGTTGCGCACGGAGGATCACCACGTCTCTTCCCATGCGAACGGTGTATTTCAGGAAAGGGGAACCTGTGCTCTGGGTACAGTCCTTGGCAAACCGGGCTTTGCAGGGCTGGGTACTTCCACGGTCAGTGGTGAACCTCGCCCATCCCTTATGCCTTGGCTTTGCAGAGCACAGGGGACAGGAGTTTTGCACTAGCCATCTCAGGGGCTGGCTATGGCTACTGTCCAACAGATTGAATTGTACAAGGCTCTATTTAAAATATAGCACCTTCATGTGGTTTAGAAAAAATTAATAAAAAAAAAGAGCAGAAGTTTCAGCTGCTTGGGATGTGCACATAGTCTGGATATGCACAAGTGGAAATAAATTTAAACACGCAGCTCCAAAGTAAATAGATATGACTGTGAATATACACAGGGAACAGATCAGTTGAGCTTTACATAGTCATTTTTCAAGTTAAACATGCTTTAATGTAAGCCATAAATTTAATCATATGAATATTTTTATGAGCTGCATTTCATCCATTTATTACTCTGGAGTTCCAGATAGTGACAACCGGTAAATACAGTGCCAGTTTGCCTTCGTGTTGAGTCACTGGGAAGTCTTCTCTCTCCTACACATTGTTTAAGCAAGGGTAACAAATTACTGGTATCATTTCAGTGAGATTTTTGCTTGACAGTGCAGCTGCCAAGGTTTCTTGCATAGGTCCAGGCTGTGGATTTCTGACTTGAGGTTCAAGGTGGAGGTTCCAGTTTTGAGGATTCAAGTGCAGTAGTAACAGCAGCTTCATGACAGTTTTTTCTCCTAATTTGCAGCAGATTTTACTTCTACTGAGGATCTTGACTCAATTTGTAAATTCCAGTAACAAACTCTAAATCTGTAAGACTGTGGTGCTTATGAAGCAATGAAGTACACTAAAAGTAATAGACATTAGAATAATTTGCAGTAGATTTTAGAGAGATTACTGTGCATATGTCATATTATATGCACCTGTGTTATTAAAAAAATAATAATTCTGATTGACTAAGAACCCTTTGAGAAACAGGGTTGCAAAAGGGAGCCTCAGGGAAAAAATAAATCTTGATTCTCTAAAAATATTCAGGTGAGGACATGGAGTCTACCAGGGAGACTAGCCTGGTAAGATCCAGATTTGTGCTCTCTGTCTTTGCGTGCTTATCTGAGGGATCTGAATTTAGGTGTCTGCAGATGTGAGTGAAGAAGGTACACTTCTCCCGCCTGTCCGCCCACTGGGGGACAGCTCAGTTGATAATTTAGATGTATTCATTAAGTGTCTGATAGTAGGGTGGGATAATTGCCACCCATAAACATGGGAAAAGAACAATTTGTTATTTGGAGAAGTCTTTCTGGAGGATGACAGTACATGTTGGACATTATGTATTTAACCAAGTCTGTTTTCTGTAGCCACTAATGTAAAAGAAACTACCTTTTCTGATACAGAACCCACCTTAGAAAGACACCTCATGTGCATCAAAGCACAAGTAAAGTGGAAAAAGTGACTTCTTCTCCACTATATCGATGCATTATACGTACAAATAAACATAGTCTATATTTAGAAGGTAGTTTAGTATTTTTCCTATGCATACCTGAGAAGTAAAGATCTCTCTTGAAAGTTTTACTGCAGAGAAGTACACGGTGGCACCATGTAGCTTCCTAAATTTGCTTTTCCTATTTCAGTCTTATTAGTATTTTCATCACTAACTTAAAATTAATCAAGGAAGACAAGTCCTTGCAGCCATGAAATAAAGTGCTGGGAGCAGTCATTGCCTTTGTGAGTGCTGTACCATAGCAACCCTATCTGTGGCATGTATCAAAGCACTGTGATTTGAATTTTGGTAGATGAAGGAACTAGCTAAAGTATTAGCAGACCTTAATCTGCAAAGGGTGTAGAGCTTTGAATGTGGAGTGACCTTGTTTGCTAGGCATAACACTGTGCCTGATAGCTATGTAGTAGCTTTCTAATGATTTTATTTTCCAAGAGTAATGACATCTATCACCTTTGTATTGATAACAAAATCACCATGTTTCTAGAGAAGGGATTGTACTGTATCATGTAATCTTTTTCTCTGTCTTCACCCAGAAAGAGCTTATATTTGCTTTAAAACATCATGGCAACAAGGAGCTGATTCTGTGAATTTGAGAACATCCTCCCTCTGCTGCAAATATCCAAACCTTCTTTTTTTGATTCTTACTTGTTTCTTTATGCAGGGAAACCCATTGTTGCCTTTGGTCATTGCAGCTTCTTATATCTTCTGCTAGTGCTGCCCTTAAAGATTTTCTCATACCAATTCAAATAAAAATTATATGCTGAATTGGAAATGCTTTATGGTCCTTACAGTGGATAAAATATGTTAATTTGTGTAAATGCTCTTCTAAGTGCAGATGCTTGCACTGAAAGCATGCTTATCTTAAAAACTGAGTGTCTTTCATTCTGGCCTTCTTTTATATGCGCAGTTTATTTTTTTAATACGTGTCTTAATATTTGAGAAGAGCTTTTAAAGGAGACATTTAAAGCTAAATGAAAAAAAACCCCAACGTGATAGCTTTTTCATAAATATTCATGGTTTCATAGAAAATCTTGTAACTGAATTGCTATTTTCTTTGGAGGTTTTGTGTGTTCTTCTCCCCCCCCCCCCCCCCCCCCATATATCTGCTGCTAAATAATGTTATTAAAGATAAATCTAGTCCCTTTACTAAGCCAGATTTTATTTGAAGGAAAAAGTGGTCTCTGCTCCTGGGAACAATTTGGTATTCTAAAATGCCTTTCTCTGAAATGTTTATTGAAATGGAGAAATTATTCCCCATATTCTCTCTATTTGGAATGGAAAGATGCTCTAATACAGTGAATGACCCAAGGAAATGAAGAGTGCAGAGCAAAACAGCTTTTGATGAAAGTGTGGGAGAAACAGGCACAGGAGACAGACAGATTCATTTGAGGAAATGAGAACATGAATTGCAGGTGCATGAAGAGATAGAAATTACCACATTTTTCATTGGTAGAGTGATGATGACATTTTGAAAGCTGTTTAGGCCAGTGACATACAACACTTGAGGCACCTGTATGTTAACTTTTCTGTGGATCAGCTCCTTTGAGAGACTATGACTCCTCCACGTTTTGATAAGCTTTGCTGTAGGGGAGTGAGACTTGAAGTCTACTGGCTGAGTTGAGGAGAACATCATATAAACAGGGAAGTATTATTGTGATATTTTGAGGTCTGTTACATTTTCAGCTATCATTTTCTTTATTAAGAACAATACTTAGTTTAATATCAAATGTGAGTTTTCATTATTGTTTAGCTCAATGGTGAAGTTGGGATAAGAAAGCCAATCGTATCCTGGGATGCATCAAGAGAAGCATGGCCAGCAAGTAAAGGGAGAAGATTCTCCCCCTCTACTTCACTCTCATGAGACCCCACCTGGAGCACTGCATCCAGTTCTGGAGCCCCTGTTACAAGAAAGATACGGATGTGCTGGAACGTGTCCAAAGAAGTGCCATGAGGGTGATAAGAGGGATGGAGCACCTCTCCTATGAGGACAGACTAAGAAGAGTGGGGCTTGTTCAGTCTGGAGAAAAGAAGGCTTCTGGGAGACCTTATTGTGGCCTTCCAGTATCTTACAGGGGCCTACAAGAAAGCTGGTGAGTGACTTTTTGGGATGTTGGGTAGCGGTAGGACGAGTGAGAATGGATCAAAACGAGCTGGATTGATTCCTAGGCCTCTGTTATGAGGCTTATATAAGGCATTTTGATATGTTTCTCAGGAAAACAAAGAAAGCTGTTTCTAAGCTTTCAAGATGACCCGTGATGTAGCAATAATGTTTATAATGTATGATCATCACTTTTAGACAGGATCATATCCTGTTTTAGGGAAGAAGTTTAAAAAGAAAAAAAATGAAACAGTAGGTTGATAAGAAAGATCTTGCTTTCAGTGGTAGATTAATGAAGGTGAAAGCTATTCTAGAAGTAGGGCAGCTCAACACGACATCAGACTGGTTTTTGTCTTCATAGAAATTAAGTATATCGTTATTTGCAATTTCACAGGTCAAAAATGGCTGATTAATAGTGTGGGAGGTTTTTTGGGTTTTTTGTTTTGTTTTGGTTTTTTTTCCTCTGTGATAAGACTTGACAATTGCTACCACAACCCATTTTTTCAATGGCATATAGCACTGAAAATGTGACGGTTCCAATAGCTGTATGTTCTGCCTAATACAGATTACAATGGAAGGAGCATGTAAGACAGCTTATAAATATTGTACTGCTATTGCCATGATGCTAACAATACTTGAGAGATAATAGGATTGGCTCTTTTTTCATGTTTAAGTCCATAGGCTTATTATATATGGTTAAGGTTAGTTTTTTCATGATTATTTAATTGATTTAAGCATTATATGGAGAATAAATTGCATTAAGAATTACTTCAGGTATAGAAAAAAAAGTATTGCTAAGCTTCTTTAGAAATACAAAAAGAATTGTTAAACTTCTTTAGAATTAAAAAAAAATATTTATTTACTTTTACAAAGAAGCTCAGGAGGTGTCTCGGAATTGTAAGGGAAACAAGGAAAAGAGTACAGAAAACTTTGTTGTCCTTGAAAAATAATTAAGCCAAAAGTCACAATGAAAGTTGTGATAAAAAATATTAATCATTTATATTTAGACAGATTGTAATGAAATTTGGACTGCATTCATTGTTGCTATGCCTAACTGCAGCATGAGTAATGCGTGTTTAGCTGTATAATATAAACACCTAATGACATTATTGAGGACAATCAGGAGAATTCAAGTAACCTCAAGTATGTTTATGTGTCTGTGTATCAAGGCTCAGTGAAACTTAGATGAAAACAGCTGTGTCCTCATGCTCTCTTCAGTCAGCACTTTGTTGTTTGCTGTCACAGTGACAAATGAAAACATTTCATGGCAGGAACTGTCAAAAGCCCTCTTGTGAGCCCTGCATTTTCTCTCTTTCTCAGTCAACAACTGTCATGAAATACGACTTCATATCAGTAAGCTACAACTCTGTGATCAAACAGACTAGCTGTTAGTCACTGGTTGGTGGCCATTTAAATGGTGAGTGATGGTCTTTACTTGGCCATTTTTCACTGAAAGAGGAAATAAGTCTCTCGTTATAGGCTACCTCATACTACAAACATGGAATATTTATCTGTGACATAAGAGCCTATTCAAACAGTGCAGTGTCAAACTCACTATAAGTGCATATGCTGGCTGATACTTAAAAAGGTGCTGGGCCTGTGTCCTGCTGGCTAGGAAGTTTCCAGTAACTTTGCCTTTCCTTGTATCCATGTAGCTTAGAAAAGGAATGTACGCAAGCTTATTATTCTGTATGGTACTGATGGTCTTAGTAACTGATAGCTGCAAGCCATCCAGGTGTGTTTCTTCTATTTCTTCCACCAGATCCTCCATCTACCTGGCTATACAGGACTTCATTTAATGGAAAATGAGTTAATGCATTTCTGGTCATAAGCTAGCACTGCTGCTGGGTGGGAAGTACAAAACTGGAGTGGGGCATAAAATTCTTCAGGGGATGGAAGGTGTATGCACAGCATCAGTGCTACTGTTAGTCCATAAAAGAAACCACAGATTAAACTTCCTGGGAACCGAACTTGTAGGTTGTCCAGAGCATGAAATAAGAGGGTCACTCGCCGAGCAGACCACTCCAGTGCAGACAAGCCCGTGCTGGGGAAAGGAATCGCGGCGACAAGGGCCGGCAAGGGGCTATTCTGGGGGCGTTTCGCAGCCGAGAGAGCGACTAGGCCGTGCCGGGGCCGGCAGCCTGCGGGCGGCTGCTGAGGCGGCCCGGGCGGAGCATCCCCAGCGGCGGCAGATCCGAACGAGGCGGAACCGCCACGACGGGCACTCGCCGAGACATCCCCGTCATAAAAGCAGCTCCTCGGGTGCCCTCCTCCAGGGGCACGGAGCGGACACACGGGGCACGGCGGCTCGCACGCGAGGGCGCCCACTCGCTGAGGGACCAGCTCCAGTGTGGCGAGTCCGCGCTGGGGAGGGGAAATCGCGGCAGAAAGGGCTGGCAGAGGGCTCTTTTGGGCTTTTTGGGGGCTCTGTTGGAAGGCGGGAGGGCGGGTCCTTGTGCCGAGGGCCGGCAGCTTGTGAGCTGCAACGGAGGCGGCCCGGGCGGAGAAGCACTCCCGGCGGCCTCCCCACTGCCACCCAGAGCTGCCAGGGGGAGTGCGAGCGGCCGGGAGCGCGGCGGCTGGCGCGAGGGCATCGCGCTGAGGCTCCGCGGCCGTCGGGGGCTGGGAACTAAACCCGCTGCTCCTTCCGAGAGAGCCCCGGCGGTGCCCAGTGGACCCACCCAGGCAGAGCTGGTACCAGGGGAGCCCTCAGTGCAGGCAGCAGCTGTGGGGATCCCCCGAACCCTACTCCCCGTGCAAAAGAGAAGTTCCTGCACGAGGTGTACACAGCCTGATGACTGGTTACGTCAGGTGGCAGTTACAAGAGACCGTTGAAAGGCTGCACGGGTAGAGCTGAGATGGAGATAAGGGGGTTTGCAAGCTCTTTCCAGTTGAGGACATCACTGTGAATGAGACACTGTGGATGCTGGTGACCCACAAAAGCGACTCCCCTTCAGCCTCCACCTTCCTCTGAATGGTTCTATGAGTTATTCATACCACTTTTAAAGCAGCTTAGCAGCATCAAAATATGATGCTTGATTGGAGATACGTATTTTTTCTCTCCCCTACCCTTTTTAAATGTTCTTTTGAGACAGAAGATGTATTTCTTGCATTCCTATGAGTAAGCAGAGGAGGCAGGAGACCTGCATGGATAAGAAACCATCTTCTAAAAACTCAGATGGAAGGGGAATATTTACAGAATGTGGAAAACAGGACTGGCCACTTGGGAGGAATAGTGGAATGTTGTCAGAGAATGCAGGGATGTAGCAAGGAAAGCTAAGGCCCACCTGGAACTGAATCTAGCAAGGGACATAAAAGACAAGAAGAAAGGTTTTTTTTTCAGTATATCAATAGGAAAAGGAAGACTAAGGAAAATGTGGACTCGCTGATGAATGAGGTGGGCGCCTAGTGACAGAAGACATAGAGAAGGCAGAGTTATTAAACACCTTCTTTCCTTCAGTCTTCCCTACTAAAACCAGCTCTCAGGAATTCTGGAGACTGGAGGTAAGAGAAAAGATCTGTAGAGAGGAAGACTTTCCCCTTGATTGAGGAGGACCAGGTTAGAGACTACTTAGCCAAACTTAACATCCATATATCCATGGGCCAAAATGGGATGCATCCACGAGTGCTGAGAAAGCTGACAGATGTTATTGCTGTGCCACTCTCCATCATTTTTTAAAGGTCATGGAGAAAAGGAGAGGTGTCTGAGTACTGGAGGAAGGCCAACATCACTCCAGTCTTTAAAAAGGGCAAGAAGGATGATCCAGGAAGCTACAGGCTGGTTAGTCTTATGTCTGTCCCTGGAAAGATGATGGAACAAATTGTTCCTGATGTCCTCTCAAAACATGTAAAGTTAGTTACTGGGAGAGGTAAACATGGAGTAACCTAAGGGAAATCATGCTTGATCAATCTGATAGCCTTCTATGATGTCATAACTCTCTGGCTAGATGAAGGAAGGGCAGCTGATGTCACCTACTTGAGTTCAGCAAGGCTTTTGACACTGTCTCCCATAACATCCTCATTAGGAAACTCAGGAAGTGTGGGTTAGATGAGTGCACAGTGAGATGGATTGAGAGCTGGTTAAGTGGCAGGGCTCAGAAAGTTGTGATCAATGGTGCAGGGTCAAGTTGCAGGCCTGCAGCCAGTGGTGTTCCCCTGGGGTCCATACTGGGCCTGGATTTACTTAACATATTCATCAGAGACCTAGTCGAGGGGACAGAGTGTACCTTTAGCAAGTTTGCTGATGGTACAGAACTGTGAGGAGTGGCTGACACACCAGAAGGCTGTGCTGTCATCCAGTGTGATATGGACAGGCTGGAAAGTTGCTTAGAACAGAACTTAAAAGAGGTTCAATGAGGGCAAATGTAGGGTCCTTTACCTGGGAATAAACAATCCCATGCAGCAGTACAAGTTGGGGGTTGACTCAACCTCTGTGGAGAATGACCTGAGAGTCCTGGTGGACAAAAAGTTAACCATGTGTGGACAATGTGCTCTTGTGGCCAAGAAGGCCAGTGATATCCTGGGATGCATTAAGAAGACTGTGGCCAGTAGGTCAAGGGAGGTCATCCTGCCCCTCTATTCTGCCCTGGTGAGGCCACATCTGGAATACTGTGTCCAGTTCTGAGCTCCCCATTTCAAGAGACAGGGAACTACTGGAGAGAGTCCAGCAGAGGGCAATAAAGGTGATGAGGGGGTTGCAGCAACTCTTTCATGGAGAAAGGCTGAGAGAGCAGGGATTATTTAGCCTGGAGAAGACTGAGAGGAGGCTTTATCAATGTCTGTAAATAGCTAAAGGGTGGGTGCAAGGAGGATGGAGCCAGACTCTTTTCAGCGGTGCTCAGTGAATCTCTCTGGAGTTACTCTAAACACGCCTGGATGCAATCCTTGTAACATGCTCTAGGCAAACCTTCTTTGGTGGGGCAGTTAGACTAGATGATCTCTGGAGGTCCCCTCCAACTCCAATGTGTCTGTGATTCTGTAAATTATAACATAGAGAAAGAAAAAAGAAATTATTTATTTATTTATTTATTAAATATTACTTCCCTCTGATAAATATCCACTAAAAATCTAGGTATGTCCTATTTTCTTGATGGTCACTAAAGTGAAAAGAGTAAATTAGTCTAACAAATGGAAAGTAATCAGCTGGTGTTGTAGAAATAGATTAGGTTGTTATTGATCACCCACTCTCAAGACTAAGAAGTTTTGGAGTAGAATTCAGCCCATCAGATTTGTCCCTCTGCTCTCCCTTGTTAGCTCCTGTTCTTTGCCTTGGAAAAGAGTTGAATATTATGATAGTAATGTTGGGATTTTTTAAGTTTTAGGAAGGCAATTGTAAAAGAGAGAATGGATCTTTTGATAATAATGCAAAATAATTTTATCAGTAGATCTCTGCCCTTCTAATTAAGACTTATTTATTTATTGTAGATTTACTTGTATTATGTAATACATGTCAAAAGCTAATTTCTGGAAAACTAACCCAACAAAACACTCTGACCAATAGATTTTTTTTTTTTTTTTGACCTTGTTTTGATGGCAAAGATTTTGTCTCAAGGCTTGGAGTTTTCACATTAGTATTTATAGCACGTTGATATTTCTTTTCAATAGCAGTGCTGGGACTTTGTATCACCTCACAAAGAGGTCCAATATTTCTTTCGTGTTTCAATATGCCCTTGTCAACGGGAAAGGAATTTTATAGACAAATTATCAACCTGAAGTTTTACACTTGGATAATTTTGCTCAATCTTCAAAACTATTTTAAGGCTACCCTGGATCTCCTTCTCTCATATCTTCCATTAAACCCAAAAGAAAAGCTGCTGCTGAATCTCAGTACAGTATGGCAAGCTAGTTTTAGCCACTTTGAGGTAAATTCAAAATGTCCAAGTTTCAGACTCTAACCCTTGTTAACATGAACAATGTCACCTATTCATTCAGAATATACTAGTCCTGTGATATTGTGCTAAAGTCATCTTTACTGTAACACTACATGTGGGTCAGCACAGACCCCAAGCTGATCATTAAAGCCACAATGGCAGCAGAGAAGCCAGCATTACCTGGAGCTCTGATGTACATCATCAGTCTCTAGGATGAGTGTGTGGGTACTTAAAACATGTCTAAATCACCAGATGTCACAGACAGTTGTGACACTCACCACAAGCCCTAAAGAAAAGGTCTTGCATATTTCTGCAAATTTATTAGTGCTTAGTCATGTTGTCAGGTTGAGCCTAGATAAGAAACAAGTCTCTGGTGGATAAATCCTGATGATACTGCAGGATATAAAACCCTTCAGTGTTCATTCAGACTGAGAATGGGATTTGTTGAATGAAAAATGCAGTGCTGACCTTGGTATTAAAGTTAGAAAAGCTTCAAACAGGCCCTGGAGCTATGTGAACTATTTCTAAAGACATTTTTATTGTGTTTCAAAGAGCTAAACTGATGTGTCACTCAGCCTTTTCCATCTGGGAAGATGTACTTCTCATTGCCATCACTGCCATATTCCTTTCCAATGGTTCAAGGAGGGATATATTTGCTTTCAGTGAAAAAAGGCTTGATTCCTTTTGCTCGCATTTAAAGTAGGGAAAGGGGCACAAGGGAAGAGAAAAAAAGGGAGAGGCATACAAAGTGATCCTAACAATTGAAAAGAAAAACTTTCAGTTCAGTAACACTTTGACATTCCTTTACTTCAAGCTGTAGTCTGGTTTGTGTGTTTTATGTCATATACTTGACCTATATGCAATTCACAGAAGACATGGAAGTTTTGTACTATATTGTGGTCTGGACTGACTTGGCAGAGAGCTTTCACAAAGAGCTTTCACTTAGAGGAAGTCTTGGCATGAAGGGAAGACTCTCACATCTGTCTTTTATATGACGTTCCTCTGGCCAAACTACAGACATTTTGACTATTGAACCTGGGCTAAACTGTTTCAGCCACA
Organism: Megaceryle torquata; assembly: GCA_024611175.1. NCBI lineage: Eukaryota > Metazoa > Chordata > Aves > Coraciiformes > Cerylidae > Megaceryle > Megaceryle torquata. Next base: position 666 of record JANIJG010009019.1, on the reverse strand, counting down.
CTCTTAACCACACTATTACTGCCTGGCTTAGTTGTAAGCAGCTGACTGCAAGTGCAACTAAAACTCTTCAGATCAATGAGTATGAGACACACTGTTAAAGCGTTACACCATTACATCATGGTTAAGTTTGTTAATGCTTTTTGGTCTTTAAGTCTGCCTTGCTGACTTGCCACATGACGCGCTAGTCTTGAACTTTTTAGTATTGGTTGGCCTTGCGCCTTAGTAGCACTGAAGCCAGTCTGTATGATATGAATCTGAATAAGAAATGAGGAAACCCACTTGCATGATCTGGGTGTAGGTAGTACTTAGTGATGGAGATTTAGAAATTTCTGTTCCTGTCGGTGTTTGCATAAGATATTGAGAGTAGCATGCTGTGCCATGAAATACATTAAACAAATTTTGATCCTCAAGATAAAGATGTACAAAGGAGTTTTTCATTGTTCCTGCATTGTTCCTGTTAGTGTCCATGCAATAGTTATGCCTCTCTAAGCCTTCAAAATATGCTAATTGTTGCAAGGACTAATGTTTATTAGAAATAATTTATTTTCATCAGCTTGGAAAAATGGATAGAAACATAGAAATGTCTGGATTGGAAGGGACCTCTAGAGTCATCTAGTCCAACCCCCCTGCTGAGAGCAGGGACATCCTCAACTAGAGCAGGTTGCT
>JANIJG010009018.1:0-12030 GCA_024611175.1 Megaceryle torquata | reverse complement strand
ATGTTTCGTGGTGTGTCGAGCGAGAAGTGTGAGGGTCGGGCCGTACGTTTGGTGGTATGGGTGGTGGGGGGGGGGGGGTGTTGGGTGGTGGGGGGGTTTTTGGTTGGTTGGGGGGGGTAATTTAGTCTCTGGCTATAGCAAAGGAAAAAAAATTTACAAACATATGCATTATACAAAATAAAGAACACTGCTAAAATGAGACTTTCAAGGGTGCATTAGGTTAATGCCTTGAAAGATCAAGACTAAGATCCTGACTTCATTGAAATTGGTGTGAATTATCAGGTTCAGATTTCATTCTAGATACAAGATGTTAGGGTGTAAATTCCCTTACCTGTTATTAGAATTACAAATTATCAAAGTATTACAAATGCCTAAAATTATTACCAAATTATTATTTTTGTGAAGACCATTTTGTTCTCACACAAAATATTGTTAAATAGGAGTGAGGTAAGGATACAAAACTGAACTCAGAAGATACCATTATTTCAAAGAAATATCCAAAGGTCTTTGTTTCTATAACATCATTTACATTTCAGCATTATTTAATGTAACAGGAGATTAAAGTATATTGATTGGAAAGAGCCTATAATATGCTACATGAAAGCCAGAATTCATTTTATGTATATTCTGTTTCTAGTACTTTCTTATAAGCGTGTTATACCAACAAAAAGTGTACAGCCTATACGAGCTAAACCATAGTTCTAATTACTATTACATAGTTTTATGTCCAAAATATTTATATGCAATTTAGTAGTTACTTCTTATAGTGTAGTGTAATGTCTTCAGCAGAGAGCTGTAACAAAATACTTTTAGGAAAGTTTTTGTCTTACACAAATGGGAGGAGTGGTAAATTATAGTTCAGAAAGGTCAATAACACTGTTGCTTGCATGAAGTAGTCCGTGTATATTTTTTAAATAGCTAAATAGTGGTTCAGGCTTCTGGAAATCATAACTGTAGATTCATGTGTAGTGAATGAAGAACTCTATTTTAGGGAACACTGACTCTGGAAAGGACTAAATGATCATGCCTGGTACTGAGCTGAACAGAAGCTTACGAGGATGATTCTGTGGCTTGGAGAACAGATATGATCTTCGGCTTTATGAGCAGGAGAATAAGGTTTATATGCAGGAAGGCAATTCTTTAAACTTCTTGTGGTGTTCATGAGTCTATTGCTATGATGATGTATGCAATTCTAGTGTCCAATCTTTAAAAAGAACATTAAGAATTGAAAATATTTCTGAAAAGCTGTCATTAAAAGTTGGGGAAAAGTTACCAAACAGTTAAATCTTAATCATTCATCATAAAAAGAAGACTAAATTGTGAGATGATCATAGCAAGTGTCTGCATGAGATGTCATTTAATTGTAACAGATTGTTTGGTTTAATTGAAGAAGGCATTATAAGGCACAGAAGTTGCAGGTAGATATATTTGATGTACGAATGAAGAACATAAATGCTCGTCAGCTGGCATAATGAACTGGTGAAAAAATTGTCTCACAATTTATCACTACAGTTCCCTAAGAGCAAACATAACAAGGGGAACAGGGTCCTACAATAAGAATACCAAAAGCAAACAAATAGCGCCTCCTAGAATATCAATTGCATCGCTGGTCTACAGTGATGTGAACCCCCAAGTCCTATGGAAAAGTAGAGAAGAGATTAATTTACATCTTGCGTACAAAAAGAGAAAGGACAAGAACAATTTTTGTGAAGTATTCTGGAAGGACACCTTTTGTGATGCTTTTTCAAGGCCTCCATTCTGTGGCTTTGATTTGTTTGACTTATCTTTTTGCCAGACCTCATTCTCTGCCAAGGATTTATGACATTCAGAAGACTTTAGGGCTCCCTTTTTGAGGTGTATAAGCATTATTTCACACAACGTTAGTAGATATTTTCAAAGCGACATGTATGTAGGAACTTAAATTGTATTGATTTTTATTACAGTGCTGTGGGGAGTGATCTAAAAAACTTCACCAAACCAAGTGAATTGCTTTAGAAACAGAGCAAAGTTTTTAGAAAGAACATTGTAAGGAACTCTGGGTGCTTTCTAGCTGTCATCTACTGGTTATCCCAGTACAAACAGCAGCTCACCAGAGAGTAAAGCTGCATTTTGGGAATTGCCACTGACACAAAGTTGCATTTGTCCTTCCACACAGTGCTGCTGTTTGGACTTAACCTCTGAATTCAGATGATCCATTTTAAGGATCAATTCCTTAATGTTTGTTTAGGACTCTGTTAACTCTCTGTTTGATTTGAAGACTGTCACTCATCTAAATGTTGTTGCAATCCAGATAGGCAATTCTGTAAGAAAAAAAAAATAATAAAAGAATAGTTACTTATTGTAGAAATTATTGCTTTTCAAAACACTTGCCTGTATGGAGCCATACTCCTCATCCTTTTCCTATTTCATTCTTCCTAATAATTCTTGAATTAGAGAAAAGAACCTGTGGCAGTGTGGCTGTTGTGACTGTGGCCCTTATGTATATTTGTATAACCTCTCTGAGAGCTGAACATGAGGCTGTAGGCAAAATGCAGCACATTCCCCAGCAAACAGCAGTCTTCATATGCATAACCGACAGTATGGATCTAGTCACAACTAGTAAGTAAGTACTAAGTGTTTGCTTTTTTAAATACTCGGAGCACCCGGAGAATAGTTACTGGTTTGTTGGATTTTTATAAATGTTCAGTGTAAAAGTAATGTTTTGTCATTTTGTGATGGACTGTATACCTCTATCAGAGAAAATGTGTGTATACAGTAAAACAATGCTCAAATCAGAGACTAACTCTCCTTGGCTGAGAGCACAGCACAGATTCTGTGATCCAAGAGTACATAATTTTAAAACTTCAGTGATTAAAAATGAGAGCACTTTCTTGTGCACTCCTAGGAAGAGGAAGAGAAAATGATTTTAGTCCAACAAACATCTGGTAGCTCAGGAATGAAAAAAAGTAATGATTGATTCTGACAGCTGCCTGTTTTGCAGCGGTATTTAACCAGAAATATTTGAAAGAGATTGATATGAATAATGAAAGATTGCATGATGTATGACAGAAATAAACTTCACTACAGTTTAACTCATTAACAAAGAAACAATGTTATGTGTAGAAGAAAAATTCTTCTTTACCGTTTACTTCATTTGTAATATTTCATTTTTAATAACCAGACAACAAATAAGTTTTTTATAATAATTTTCTTCATCAGGTACTGCAAGTATTTCACTGTGAAATAGGTTGAATGGGATGTCATTGTCCTTTAACAAGTGCTGCTGATGGATGTGGTCCATTTAAATGTACAACAGAGAGCTGAACTAGATAACGAACTTATTATTACTCTCTGAGGATTACAGGTTAGTCCCAAAGGAGTGCAGTAAGCTAGAGAAAATCCATATCTACTGGCTAAACAATAGCCAGAAGGCTGACTGGAGATATTGATTTACTTTCTAGGCCATTTAGACCTTAATGGTGGAGAAAAGCTGAAGTGCTGTTTACTTTTCTGCCAGAATCGACCAAACAACCAGTCCATTTTTTACAGACTTTTGATTGATTTCGCTTAGAGGAATTAGAGGTGATTTATTTTTAAGCTGAAAGCAACTCGTAAATATCTCCCACTACACAGGTTCCCTGAGAGTAAATGTTAAGTGGAAATACTTACTGAGAAATACTTTGCTGCAAATCAATGTGAGCAGGTAATGCTCCTCAGTAGGAACAGTCAGGTGTTGAACACCTTTCTCAAAAGTGGTCAAGCCTCTGGTTGTACTGCATGAGACACAGCACTTTTAAAAGCCCCAACTTTTGCGATTGGGTATGAATCTGATTACTCGGCTGAATTTGTGCCAGCTGTACCCTGCTGACTTAGAAAAGGGCCATGGCTGTGGGAGCGTAAGTGGTGCTCAAGGTCAGTAGTGAGCAGCTTTAATATTTGATGGATGGAAACAGTAATTTATCACATGACAATTGCTCATGATATTTCATACTCAGAGCAAATATCTATCTGTAGGAACAACACAGAGAAAAAGCAGGCTAAGATTCTGAAATTAGGTATTTTCCAAATTAGACAAACTTTAAGAAATGCTCCTAAGCATACTGTCACATATAGAGGTACAAGTAAAGAAATAATATGTTTATTACTTACTAGAGATACCCTGTCTGGAAAACAACTTAAATTTATGCAAAAGACTGTCAGGTGTATTAGGGCCGTGTTGCCAAAATCATTCTTCAACATGTTCTTGTGAAACTTAAAAAAAGCAGAGCTGATATGTTAATAATATTCCTACGTAGAGAGAAAAACACTATTTTATGTTAATTACAAACACATAGTCTATAATTACTAAGTAGAAAAATTCTGTACGAACCTTTTTCTGAAGTCCACTTGTAAAGATAAGATCTTTTTTTCAGAAAGTATTGTATAGTTCTGCCTGAACATAACAGCCTCCATTGTCTACTGAAAGCAGCACTGTTTTCACTAAACAGACTTGGCTTTTTCCCTCCTCTCTATCTCCTTCTTTGAAGGAAGTTATACTTGGTTAGTGTGCTGCTTATAGAAATGTGTACCTGTTACCTGAAAACTATAATAGCAGTCAGCTCTAGGGCTCACACAAGAATGTGCAACTACGGATATTTTAAATCTGAAAGTTGGTGTTTCAAAACCTACACGTCTTATGCCACCTCTCCTACCAGCTAAATCATTAATCCTACACTGAGACATTTGATTCGGACTCATCACCATGCTACATAGCTGAAAACTGATGGGAAGAAGAAGTATTCTAGTATCATCCCTTTGCCTGGCCAAGCCTCTAAATAACATAAAAATTGCATGACTGTGAGGTAAGAGTCATTGGGACTTTGTTATGTATTATACAATTATAAGAATTGTTACTGACCCTTTGTGCTTGTAGACAAATGCAGAGGAACTATGGAAAAAAGCTAAGAATTTCAGAGCATGCTTCATCCTAGTTCTTCACTCAACATTAAAATGAAAACTGATGGATTATTGTGTGTTCTTATTTGAAAAGCTAAAAAAGTTTGGTACGCCCTATTTTTTTTTATATCATGACTTTCATAGTCAGCATGCTAAGCTTTTGCTTAAAAATTTAGTATATGCTGTTGTGGAGTCCCAAGCAGAAAATTTTACAGACTGTTTCATACATGGTTTCTCTGAGCTTCTTTATTTGTTAAGATTTGGAAGATTTCACTTGCCCTTTCTCAGATGTAATACTGTAGAACTGTATTTTATGTTCTTTATTACTTTTCTTCAGTCCTAAACAGTTTATGGCAGAATACATTTTGAAGAACTATTTCAGTTGCTAGGCTTATGTACTGTAATATGCTCTTAAAATTCAGTTTTTTGAAAGAAAGCCAAGCCTGCAAGCTAAATTCTGTGAGCTTTAGACAACTGTGAGTGTCAGTGAAAATGTTACCTGTAACTACAGTGACCTCTGTGAAGCAGTATTTTATATGCTGATAATTTGTATTTCCTTACTGGTATGTTCACTGTTCACAAAAACCTATGCATGTATAAACTGAAGTTTTCTGCATGTCAAATAACAAGTCTAGATTAAAATAAATAAATAAATAAATAAAAAAGCCAGTTGAATATAAGGTTTATCTGTTTGTTTTCTCTTAAACTAAAATTAGGAAGTATACTGATAAGAGTCCCAGTTCTGCAGGCATTGAAGTGCTTCATTTTATCTGTATGTATGAGTAGCTCCTTTGATTTCCAGTTCTTAGTTTAATAGCATACACCACACAATCTGTACTTCTTTGTTTAAGTTTAGAAAACCTGTTAAACTTGTGCACTTTTCAAGTCAACCAGTCTTTGGAATCCGGAGAATCTGAAGAAATCAGATCAATGCCTTCAATGCCTCCAGTATCCTCATTGACAATGTTTGATTTCCTTATCAAGTTTAAGTCCTGACTTAAACTGACTCTAAAAGCAAAGAATGATTGCTTCCATTTATGTCAAGAGATGAAAAGCAGTGACGAAGAATGAGGTTCAAGGAAATCTAAATCTGGGGGGGGGGGGGGGTTGGATTTTTTTTTTTTTTTTCCTTGCAAGAGAAGTGCATTAGGAAAGAAAACAACAGCTGCTAGCATGGAGCTGAGAGAGATTTTTAAAAAGCGAGATTTTAAAAAGCTGAGGTGAAGTAATGATTAGAAGTGCAATATGGAGCTGTAGTACAAGAAGTAAAACTGATGACACTGTACAAGACAAATATAATTTAGGCAGAAGCATGGGTCTAATTACTAGTCTTACTTGATAACTTAGAATTATCACCTGTAAAGGCTGATTCCTCACCAATTCTCTGTCTGCAGACAAGAATCCTCCTAAATGTTGGTGCTAAATTTACCATTCCTGTAGCATATGATTATCCAAAAAGATTTCTTGAAGTGATCTGTGTGTATATTCTTGTGAAAAGGGTCTAGATCTATAGAATTCCCCAAAGTGAAATGTATATAATGACCAGCACATTCCACAGAAGGCAACTAGAAAACCATTTTACATATTTAAGTATGCTTTTGAAAATTAATTAATTTCTTTTTGAAAATTAATTTCTTCTTGATTCCATGTAGTTTACATTGTAATGGAGCACAGGGATTAAAAAATGTGTTCTTACTACAACATCCTAAAAAATGAAACAATGACATACTGGGTACTCAGCAGGTATTTGTTGATAATCCAGTAAGATTTTTGGTGGAATAACTCTTGGTCACATAAATGTATGAGGAGCAAAAACACTACACTGTTCTTAGCTGTGCTCTCTGCCTGGCAACCTGCCTCATCCTTTTAGGTGCTGCTCAGTGTAGAAGGTTTTCTAAATTTGTATTTTGAAGGGTAAGGTAGTTACAGCAGTAGAATTTATTATTTATACAGCTACCATGTGCATTTTCAACGCTAAGTCCTGATTTCTACTAAGTAAAGCCCTTCCGTCACACTAAAAATGCATTCTGAAGTCTCTGCACATTTACGGAACAGCATTTTTAACCACAGCTGATGACTGTGTTCTGTTTTCAGGGGAAAAAAAATGCCTAAAAATATAGACTCATAAATATAGTATTTATTGTAATATTTTCAGGTTTCTAAAAAATTGGTGACCCTTTCAAAGGAAAACTCATCTCATTCTACCCTACAAATTAGAAAGGGATGTACCATTATTTAATAACTGTGAACTTCTCTTTTGCAAAGAAAAGCCCATATGTTTCAATGCCTTTTCTCTCCTGAATGGTCTGCACCTGGGAGCTGGCAGCTGTGCTATAACCCTCCTGTAGGAAGTGAGGTAACACAGTGTCCATGTATTTCCTGGAGAGAATTATAGATTATATGCCTATTTAAAAAATCCTTGAAGATGAGGTTAGAGAGGAGGAACATCTTAGGTTACCTTTTGCATTTAAAGTGCTACAGGAAACACAAAAGGATTGGGTTCAGATCTCAGGTTCTTCTGTGGTAAGTCACTAGAAGCCTTAGGTTTAAGGATGCTTAGATGCCTTGTCCCACCTAAATGCTTCTAAGGGTGTGGTTTCTAAATTCCCTTTTAGCAAGTAAATGAGGAATAATGATAATTAATTTATCTTGTACTGTTTAGGGAGAGGGGTGTCTTTTCATCTATCTGTTTTGAAACATGACAGGTTTTCAGTTTGAAATTAGATAGCTCAGTGTAGGACTCAAAAGGTGTCGTATGTACACCTGAACTGGATGTCAATGCTCTCACTGTAGTCAGTGGAGAACCACTTATTTCTCTCAGAGAAGCCTGGAGAACAGTTCTGCTTACTCAGGTAAGTACTGGTAAATCACACCTTCAGTCCCACTGAGTAGATGTCTTTTGTCTTCAGTAGGAATACAACTGTCTAATTTGCAGGTAGATAAATCATGCATTGACATGCCCAAGTATGGTATACAGCTGAATCGCAGGCAAGCCTTCTCAATCCTAGAAGTGGTCTTATAAGGGTGGAACCAGGAGGTAATGAAGTTTGAAATGGGTGAGGCTTCCTAAACTAATAAATTGGCTCTTCCAGTAAAAAAAAAAAAAAAAAAAAAAAGAAAGAAAGAAAGAAAATATAAAGTCCTTTTAGCCCCAGTCAGACTAGCAGAGTCTGTCCCCAGTCCTGTCAGGCTTAAACATTTCTGGAGGAATCCTAAGGAGAAAAGATTTTGTCAAATATTTTCTCTTACACAGAGTTTGCTGTTTCTCTTGTTGTGTTCACAGAAATGCTGCACTTTTTTCCCTTACAGCATTTAATTGCTTACTTCTTTTGTTGTTGTTGTTTTTTCCTTAATCTCATTGCATCCTACTTGGGAATGGTATAAAACTTGGTGTTTCGAGTATTTTAAGGGAATGGAAGGATGTTTTTTGCAAGAATTGAATAACAGTATTGAGTTTTTCAGTGAGAGTTAAAATATCAGGTAAAGAAAAAGATTATTTAATTACAAATAATCACCTGTATTACAGGGGGGGGATGTTGGAGTTTTTGTTTTCTAAAACAGAGCAACAACTGCATGTGAAGCGGCCAATGATACAAACCTGTCCCTGATCCCCTGAACTGCCTTAACAATGGTCTCATTAATTTAAGTACTGCTCAGTGTCATATCTGCTTTTACATATCCATATTAGTGGGTGAGGGAAAGGAAAATTGTTTTATTCATCTGACATAATTTAAAGATGAAATGTGAAGGTCTATGACCTTGCTCCGAGATAGTAGGTCTATTATAACATATACAGAGAGGGCTTTTTTTTTTTTTTTTTTTTTTTTTTCCCCAAAAGACCTTTGTTGGTTCTCTAGTACGACCAAGTCTGGTAAATGTGGAACTGTTTATAGGCTTTATTTTTGTTCATGATAAAAAACCTCTTCACATTAATGAGTCATTGGTGCCTCAGCATCTGCTCCCAAGACTGGGGACTTTGGGAAAGAAACTGAGGAGAAATATGTGGATAAAAATAAGTAAAATGTTAAGAGTAGAAATCTTCATGATGGGGAATGGACACAAAGGATTTAAGAACTGTTACAGGAACGTTCATTTAGAAGAGCAAAATGACAGATTAAATCACAGATCTAATGAAGATACATTTTAAGTAGACATTTTGAGTAACTAAAATGTGTGGGTTTTTGATCTTACTAATAACTGTTGTTAGAATAGCATATATTAAAAGCAAGTGTAAGAATTTCTTATTTTAAATAGATATTTTTATCACAGATTAGAATCAGTACCCTCTTACATGGAGCAATATCTTGTAAACTATATCAGTCAGGTATCACACTGGTTTATAATAGCTGGGTTTTATATCAGGTCCTGCAGGTTAACCTCCTGTAATTTGTCTCACTTGAGTATACCACTTTTCTATAACTCCGGGAGAAATAAATTATCTTTTTTTTTTTTTTCTCATGAGCATCCTATTGCATATTGGCACAAACTAGATGCAGCCTGAGACACAGCTCAAAGGTTCTTCCTGCATTATAGCACCTAGCACTCCAAGGCTCTTAAAATTATTGGAGTGGGATGTTTATATTTCACTCTGTGCATTTTTTCTTGTATTTTAGGATGTTAGCTTGTATAGATGTTAGTAGTAGGTTTGTCTCTACTGGAGTCTATACTGTAAGGAGAGTATGTGAGAAAGGCATCATAGTTAATCCAGTGAGAACAGGTTTCATAGCTAATAGGTGAAGAATGTGGGTTGTGGATACAATTGTCAACTTGGTTTTGTTAATTTATTTTCTGGTAGCCCTAGCAGAGTGAGCGCTTCCAATCTGGCTGCTATTTCTCTCAAAACACTAGACAAAATACATCCTGATCAGTAGTCCAGCAAAACCAGGAAACAGTTCACAGATCTCTGGTGAATTTGTTGCACCTTCTGTCTGCAGATGTTTGGGAACATCATTATCCATCAGGCATGTGTAAACTGACTGGTACTCATATCTGGACTGTCCATACAAATATTTCAATCCAAATGGATGGTTGGAGCCTGAAATAAGATTTGGTAAAGGGTAGTGAGACATTTACTAAGGAGAAATAGATACTCCAACAAAGACAGTAAGAGAAAATAGGAAATCTACTTGGAACCAGAAATAGAAGATAAAAATACCTACCCAGTGTCAGCCAAAAGGTTACCTAGCCAGATGCTCTTTCTCCATTGCCATCTACCAATATCTCTGAGAAGAACTGGGTAACGTAATGTACTTCTGTATTTGCAGTGCTTTTGATATGTGGACGTCCATGGCTATTTCTTCCATGAAACCTTCTGATAATTTTTGAACTGATGCAAGCATCCTATTGCAAAGAGTTTATCATCTTAATTGCATGCTGCATAAAGAAACCATTTGTTTGTTGTATCTACTGTCTCCTAGGTCCATCTCGTCTGTCCTAGGTTTTTTTCAGACAGTGAATAGTCATACCCTAGTCATCCTCCTCATGGCATGATTTTAGAGAACTGCATTGTTCTGTCATTTATCACCTTTCTAGGCTGAAGAGTTCAAAAAGTGTCATCACAAAGCACTTAATGCAAATACTATTAAGAACTGCTCCAACACTTAATTCAGCTATTTTAAGGTCAAGACTTTGTCCCTGAGAACTCATCACTGTTTGTAAAATTAGGGTTGTTGTTTATTTTCCTCTCTGCATCACTTTACTTTTACCCACATTGAATGTCATCTGTGTTTTTATACTCATCACTCAGTACTGAAAGGCCTTTTTACAATTCTTCATTTGTGTTTATTACTGAAAGTGGTAAGAGTGAACAAGCTCTCCAGGAGTCAGTTCTTGGATGGATGTGAGAGCACACCTGAAGGCAGAACTAGAACTGAACAGGCAAGGGGGAAGGATTGTAGTTACAGCCGAAGCGAACTGCAGACAGTGTGGACAAACTCAGGCAGAGAACTAGAGAAGTAGAAAAGACAGGTAGACAGTGCCGAAGTGCAAGCTACAGTGCAAAACTCTATTATGAAGCCTCAGACAAAATGGAGTCAAATGCAGCTTTTCAGAAGTAGAAGTAATAAATGTCAGGAGGAAGGATCTCATAGTGTTACTTAATGGTATAAGCTTTTGTGGCGTAGTTTTCCAACTATAGGTGGTATCGTTGTATGATAATGTGTAAATTTTATTTGTTGTGTAAAACTGGAACTGTTCTTTCAGGATTTTAACTTTTCTGCACTTATATATACAATCTCTGCTTATGCTATGTGCCATAAGAGATTAACACTTAGATTTGCCATAAGTACAGTTGGTAATGGAAAAAGAAAAAAACCTGACAAAGATATCTCTATTAAAATCATGCCAGTCACACATAAATCTCTTATGGATGTGCATCTCCACTGGCTATTTCCTTACCTTTGCGTATGATTCATTATAAAGCAGAACAGGAATTATATGATTGTTAAGACAGAAGTGGAAAGAAAAGAAGAACATTAGAAAAAGTCATACATTCTTATTAATATATATTATGTGCTGCAATGAAATCATTTTTACCTAAGTATAAAATTACCTAGATAATAGATTTATGAACAGTAAGAAAAGATGGAAAATATGTTGTCTGTTGAAAACTTCTGTGAGAAGGGTAGGACTTGATAAAAATGCTCTTTATATAAAATTGTATGAGACTTTAGCAACTTAAGTTTTATTTATTTTATCCGAGTATTTAATTAATTAGATAAAATCCATTGTATCAGCACATTTTCTTTTCAGAAATAAAAAGTACAATTACCATTAGATACAATCTGCTGTCAATATCACTTCACTTCTCTTGAATGTATGTCTCACAGGCTGGGACTCAATAAACCAAAAGCAGCAACTTCAGACACACCTCAAAAAGCTTTTTTCCCTTACATTGGGAATCAGCAGTAGGGCTTCTACAGCACTAGGGCTTCTATATTGTTGGGTTTTTTTAATGCAATATGATATTCCAAACTCTAACAAACATAGCTATAGATTAAGACAAACAACCTTTTTTTTTTTTTTTTTTTTTTCCCTTTTTTTTTAAGGGGTAATTTGCCCTCATAATGGTGGCTAATCTTTATACTTTTTTTTCTTTTTCTTTTTCTTTTTTTTTAA
>JANIJG010009017.1:0-14506 GCA_024611175.1 Megaceryle torquata | reverse complement strand
ATTGTCATCAATCTTCTATTTTCTTCAGGATTTTGACTGTAAGAAAGCAAAAACAAAAAGAAGGAAAAAAAATGTTGATACTTATATGAGATTGCACTGGTAGATTGGGAAGGAAGAGATGTGAGAAATAATATCATTTAATTTGTAATACCTGTTCTTGCCTCTAGATAACCAATGTAAGGATCAACTTGAGCAGTAGGAACAAAGACCAAAAGAACACTGTAACTGGCAAAGTCACAAAGATAAAAATGGAGGCTGGCACTGAGCTTTATACACTTTTAACTTCATTGGACTACTTCCAGAAGTGACATACAAAGTCTTTCAGATGCTTTTGTCCAAATATACCCATCTCTGAAGACCAAAGTAATTTTCTTCTTTCTTCTTTGTTACATGAAAAGGCAGACCCACAAGGAAACAACCTTGACAAAAAACAGTGTGCAAAATCCTACCAAAACCTCTAATCTAAGCATTAGGAGCTCACTGATTTAACTCTACTCAAAATCAACAGGTCAGAAACACAGAACTTTAACAGGCTGTGCTTCTGCCATGATTGCCAGGATCAATGCTCTTTTCTCCAATATAACTTCTACCCATTCATGGTCCAAACTTTAAGAATGGCAGTCAGGCACTGAAGAGACTGTTGCTCTCATGGGTAGAAAAGTCCTGAGAGCAGAGATATTTGAGTAATGGATCTTGTTAACTTCAAAAGCATGTGTTCATATCTTGTTCCACAGGCAACAGAGGCTGATGATTCTTCGTCAAAAAATTCATTGACCATATGAAGAATATTATATATTTTGGGCTAAAGATATTAATTTTTTTCGGACGAGCTCACCTTTCTCTCCCACATTTGTTTCAAGGCAATGATAAATGATCTGATTGATTCAATCTTGAAAAGTTCTTTAAAAAAGGATTTTATTTTCATGTGCTTGATATACAGTTACCACAGTGCTTTTTACAATTAAAGATGACATGAAGTAGTCGTGTACATTTTACTAATGTTACTACAAATCATATGCAGGTCTTAAAATTATGTCACTGATTAAGAGCTAGCATGTATTGTCCTTTTGCCAGTTTTTGCTATGTTGCTTCTGTCAATATATAATAACTTATAGAAAAGTGAGAACCTCCAGTGTACAACTATGCAATGAGAAAGAAAAAGATGCAGATCTGCGTCAAAGGACCTTTATAGTTTCTATTAATTTATAACATAAAAACTCAAGCCTTACTAATATCTTCATTTTTATTCTTGATAGTATTAACTATCCTAGTGCTATCTATACAGTCAAGCAAAAACATCATGTCTTACAGCAACTGTTAAGGAATTACCATTCCCTTCACTAAATAATGTTTCCTTTAGTTGATCTAACTTTTCAAATATTAAATCCAGCAAACTTCCTCTTCTTACTATGGGAGAGTTTGAAGTAGGAAACAAATGTTTTTTCCATAGAATTTTTATAATGATTTTTCTTTTTTTTTCTCAAATTAAAGGTAAAGGATTGGTCATTTTCCAAACTAGATATTCCATCAGAAAATAAATAAATAAATAAATAAATTACTTATTTATTTTCCCCTATAAGGTAATCCTGAACTCAGTTTTGTTTCTAATTCACCAGTAGTGAAAATAATCATCCTTTTTCCATGTAAAAATTACATGCAAAATCTTCCTTTGAATCAATATTTTTTAGAAGAGAGAACCAGTCCTGCTATTTCTATACACATGGTTCTGAGATTTGAGCCTATGCGAGTTTCATACTTGGAAGGGTTTTAAAGTGTGCATCCATCTCACAGCATGTCCTCTCGTTCATATGTTATTTCCCTGAGATGAGAAACATCTGCTGTAGGTGATTTATTATACAGCAATCCCTCTACTGCTAATTTCCTTATAATTTGCTGCAGCAAAAGCTAATAAGCAAAGATTATTTTGTCAAATTCAGATCAAGCAAAACTTGCAAGAGCTGTAAGTAAGATGTCTGCCACATATATAGGTATGGTGTGGTTGTGTTTTTCACAGATTTCTTTCTACTGTTTTTCTTTGAATTGCAACAGGTTTCTTGTACACCTCAATATTCCACAAATCCATATCAGCACCTATGCACATAGTATGTGCCTCTCGTTGCGTTCATTTTCACCTACTTGGGAGAACAATTCATGCAGTGATGTCTGGAGAGGTTCTTTTAAACAAATGATGATATAAACCCTGACGGAATTAGGCATATTATATTGACACAACCCTCAACCCTATAATTTACTTATTTTTATGGTACTTATCTGCACAATTTGTCCATGAGGTAGGTTTTTTACATTTGGATGGATCTCTTTTATTTTAGGTCTTCCACAACAAACAAACAAAACTCCCCCTTCCTCTGCATCCTCCCAAAACAAACAAACAAGCAAACAAACAAGCACAGCAACCAAGAAACAGAACGATAATAAAAAAAAAGGCATTAAAAGACAATTGTATTGAACTCCAGATGGATGAATTTCTTTGATAAATTACAGAGAGGACTCATATAGCTTGTTCATTGGAAATCAATAAATATACATTTTCCTGTAGATGATTTTTAACTGGATACAACCGTCAGGTTTCAAACATCCTATGAGTATGGAAATCAAGACAAGAGCCAGAAAAAAAAAAATCTTGGTAGAATAGATGCATTGCTGTTTCAGTCTTTGTTCTGCAAATGCATGATTTTAGAGATACCATATTTAATTTGCACCAATTATTCATTAAACCTAATATAAATTCATGTTCTTTAATCCTTTAAACTTCTTACCATGGTCAGTAAAGCTTTACTGTCTTGAATACAAATTTATATTTTGTATTATTTCCAATTTACTTCAATGTCTATGTCAAATATATTTTGAAGGAAACTGTACTTTAGAAGGTCTTCTTATTGCTATAGGCTCAAGAAATTATTCTTTGATAAAATATCATAAGAATAAGAAAAAAATAAGAGACACAAAGGTTTTTAAAAAGTCCTTTTGAAATACTGAAGCAGCCATGCATTTCTGATGGACTGAATGCTAAGCACAGAATTTGCATGTCACATCAGATCAGATAAGAAAAACACTCTTTTTTCTCTTTAATTACAATAAACGAGACAGTGAAGCACCAGCACTACTCAACACTTACATTCTTTACCCATTACTATGATACTGAATTATCATAACAGAATAATATATGTATATCTAAACAGTAAAAGAGTGTGTTGAAGGATTATATCAGATAAGGTGTTATTACATTATTTTACTCACTCTACAGAAGAAGAAGGAAAAAGACAGCTGCAACTTTTCATGTTAGCAAAGCTGCTGAATTATATATTCAAGTATTTCTGTAAAGCATATTGGAAGATTAACATAATAGATGTATTTTATTATAGCTACTGGAGATGTCTCTGCTGCTTCAGTAGAAAGGGCACTTTCTATTATAGATCTTTCCCGTTTTTTGGGGTTTTTTTGCCACCTGGAGCTCTCTAATTCTATTCTTAAAAATTCTGCAAAGTGCATTTGACCTACAGTAATATTTGCTACAATTATAAAAGTTATACAAAACCAAAATAGCACAATGAATTAATACCATATGAAAATAGCATTTATTGGCCTAATGTGAACAGCAATCCATTTTCCACTAACCTGAATAATATGTAGCTGCGTTAATGGATAAATCTAGAAAATATGTGGCATCTATAGTAGTAAACTAAGCATCAATGGGTAATATTGCCATCCACTGGAATTATAACATCTTAGCTGTTAAACTGCTCAAATGGCTCCTGGCACACCTTTGTCCATATAAAATTGCAGTCTGCCACAAAACCCCTGGAATAGCTGGACAGTAAGTGTGGGCCGGAGACCATTAGCAATAGAAAATGTTATGTGGCCACTGGAAATAGCTCTTTTCAGACTGGAGAGCTCCTGTCCTCTGTGTATCTGCAAAGAACCAGTTTTGGTGAGACAGGCTTGTGAACTTTGTGTCAGAAATAGCCATGACAGATCCAGTTTGGCTTCTGCAGTCACTTGTATTTCTGCCCTATTTTCCCCACATTTGAATGAAGTGACTCATTGAAGCAAGACTGTGGCTTTGACAGCACTGAGTGTCAGCTGATCTCTATAGCACTGCACCAGAATGTCCTCTGGGAAGTGACATGGCAGTACTGCCCTTAATGTGAATGGAAGAGCCAGTGTAAAAGACTGATTCTTGGGAGATGGCCTAGCCTGTCTAGAGAGCTCAGCAAAGCCACTTGGATTCATCTGCCTCAATGGGCTTAGATCCAGGACCTCAGTGCTCAACGGACTGTCTCCACATGATGACAGTTTACTCCTACTGAAGATCCAGACGGCCTGAAAGCTTTGGAAGTGGTACAGCTGCCCACACAGGTCAGTACCTCCACTAATCTGGATGGGCAATTGACTGCACTATTAATACATCAGATGTGTTTCCTAATTTATTATTTCAGGTATATGAACAGATGGGAAAATAGCCTTGGTCTTTGCTCCCCTTCTTCCTGAGTTTAAGGAAGTTTTCCAGCATAGGTTTGAGTAACATGATAAAAAATGTGATAGTATTCTGACTACCACATGGTTGCCTAATCAGATCATGACCACTGCTGAGTGGACTTCTCTCTTCACCTTACCTGAAAAGTCCTAAGCAGATTCAGAAAGAGTTGGGGAAATAATGAGTAATATGATAATATATAGTCTTTGAAAAGTCTCATGAAAACATTCACAAAACATTTTATAGGTTCATCAGAGAACATCATGACACAAAGTATCTTAGAATGTCTTTAATGTACCAAATGTAATTTCTTTCCTCAGTGTTAAAAAGAAATGCAAGTAATAGAAATCATGATGTCATTCAGATCAACAGCAGATATCCTATGTACTGAAATGTCTGATATTTTGAAAATATTCTAGCTAGAGAGATACAGTGCACAAATTTAGTTAGGAATTTAAAAGGTGGAAGTAGTTAATGGGAAAATGTACATGTCCTGGATATGTGTTGTGTTTGGGGTCCTAAATACAGATCCTTACTCTTTTTATAGTAATTTATGCACAGAAATGAACAAGGAATGATCTTGTGGATGTCCAAATTAAATGAAAATTTGTCCAGAGTAAAGAAATACCAAACTTCATATACAGGAGTAACAATATTAACCATATTCCATGTATTCTCTGCACTTGTTCTTAGCTTATTTCATAATGAAGCAATCAATCATAATTTGCAATTGTTCATAAATCTATTCTGGGAACATTTGCAGGTTGCTGCTGTTCTCAAATGGTAATAACATTGTCCCTACTAAGAGGTCTGTCTGATCTACATGGAGTTTTTCACATATTTCAACAAAAAAAACCAAAGCCAAAAAATAATGATTATGTGGTGACTTCTATTTTATTTTTGATGACTGTAATATTAACCAATAATCAAATGCTTATCAAGGATTTAAAAAAAAAAAAAAAAAGTAAAGAAAATACTTTTCCATATCTATGCATTTTGTTGTTTGATATTAGGTATAGTTGCCTTGCAGGCTACATGAGCTTGGCATGCTGGTAAACTGCAGTAGTGTGGTCAGATGACCTATTCACCCTTTTCTCTCACAAGGTATTTGTACAGGAGAGTTTCTAAATGAGTGATTTAGAACTAAGAATATTTGATATAACTCTTTGCAGGAATTAGCGTTGTGAACAGGAAGTTTCCAACTGTAGAAGGTGAAAGAAGACACATGGAGAAACTCAGAAATATTATCAGCCATTGGTGGGAGGAAAAGAGCATATATAGGCTCATTAATAATATACACACAACCGTTTTGCCAATTATTTCCTCTGTACACAGAAGAGCTCTGAGTTGTGCTCTCACTCCAGAATAAATACTGTTGTCTGTTTGGTGTCTGTTGTTATTGACTGTAATTTGAAAAAGAAACTAGACTAAAAACCATTTAAAAATACATTATTGATTGAAGAAAAAAAAAATTCTTTTCCACTACTACTGTCTCCATAGAACCAATATGATTAATGTTCTCAGTTACACTGCTCCTTTCACCTCTTTACCAGATATTTTCTGAACTTCTTGTATATATTCTCAAATGTCTAAGTGAAATATTTCTAGGCACAAGGCTGTACGGCCATTGGAAGTGTGCTTGAAAATGTTGACCAACCTTTGTTCCTTGGATTATTGCCTTTAACAATTTGAGATTTTTGTGGTATTGTTTGTTGGGCTTTTTTTCTGTGAGGGTTTTTTTTACATTTCAGATTAAAATATCTTCATTTTGACTGTAAACCAAATATTTTACAGTGGTTTTATTTGGAAATAAAAGGTTGACATAACACAGAAATACACTTTTCTGTGGCATATTCTCCAACATATGGATTATGAAAGAGTTAGCCAAAGTAGTGGGTCCTTAAAAGTTCTGTATATCTTAAATCCAATTAATTTGGACAAGTTCCTTTGTACCATAACAGGGCTTTACATGTGGAAATGATCATGGGAAATTTGAACAGGATTTTATTCTTAGATGTATAAACTTGAACAAATTCTTGACAATGACAGGCCTATCAAAGGACTATGGCCTCCAGCTGTGCAGCATATCCCAGCCAGCCCCACAGCAGACTGATCCTTAGGTGACTCCTTGGATGCCAATACAAACAATGTTAGAGCCAGTAGCTTTCCATGGTGCAGTCAGCCAAGTGTACAGATGCTATTGCTAGAAAAATGTATATCACAATGGAGCACCTGGATTTTGCAGCTGTAATGTTCAGTGTTTAAGCTGCAGTTAACCTTCTCAAAGCATCTGAGATGAATACTGGGAATAAGGAAGACAAAATAAGTTCATTTGGAGCACCAGCAGAAAATAAAGGTAGGAATGCAGCTGCCAAGCATATACCATGTGGCAAAACCTTTACAGTGTTACATTTCTGTCCTCATCTACCATTCCTTTGTGTATTCCATCAGCCCAAGATTTAAACTTTCCTTTATTACTGTCAAGTCATACCTAATTGAAGGGAATTAGTTTCTTAGAGTACCTATCAACAGAAAAGAAACCCCTAGCTAATAAAGCACCTAGCTATAATGACAGAAGTGTATTTTTCCAGATGAGGTCTGGTTTCACAATAAGTAGAGTTCTGTGTTACAGGTTGCAAAGCACAATATGTATGTGTGCCTGATGGAAATTTAAGCTGAAATTTTTATTTTTTTTTTTAGTATAGCAAAGTAATCTGTAGAAGTTCAGTTGTGGGAAAACATATGTATTTGGCAGCGCAATATTTTAAAAAATCAATTAGTCCTTTTAAAATCTTCTGCAATTGAATATTCTTCTGGTTTCTCCATAAAATATGCATTTCCTATAAATGTAGCTCCTTATCATTAGGTTTTAGTAAAATAACTTTAAAATTGTCTCACAAATTCATATGTTAATCTACTAGAAGATGACAGCATTCCCTTCATCCTTCCAGTCTTTGAAATATTGTGAGCTAAAATAATAGTTTTATAATATGCCATAACACTTCCTCAATAACAGTTTCTAGAAAAATTACATAAGTGTAATGTGAGCTGGAAGAAGAGAGATTAGTGAAAGCTCTCTGAATAATATCCTGTCACATTCTACCCAGGATATTGAAAAAATACTAGAGAAAGCAGAATGTGAATAGGATATTAAAACATACATCTACATTTGTAATCTTGTACAACCGAAACTCATACATTGAAGATGACAGATGCATAGGAAGTGCTTGGATTTTCAGGTAAATCACTATTCAGAGCAACTGCCTATGACATATATATATCAATTTATTTATCCTACTATATCAAGGTTCTTTAATGGCATACGCATATAATGTGCAATAGCATGACACTCAGAAATACTGGAGTTTAAGTCTACTACTTGCCTAATGGTTTTCTGGATAAACAGCAATAGAAAATAAAATGTGTCCCTCTAAAATAATGAAAACCTTTGTCATCCCACCTCAGAATAAAAACTAAAACCACAACTATTATGGGCAAAGGGATTCCCAGGAAGGTTTGTGGTTAGGATAACATAAAGAGAAAATTTTGGCTTGCTTTCTGCCCTTTTGGCAGTTTTACTGTCAGTTTTACTGGTAGCAAGTTACCTCTTCAACTACAAGTTAATGTTAGTGTTTCTTTTTGCCCCTCTTTATTCACACAAGCAAGCACATACTTCCTAGAGTAGGTTCACTGATTTCAGTGGGACTTGAACACAGGAAATAAATTTATCTGTTGAATGGTGGGATGATTTTAGCCAAATCAAACAGTTCACTTAAGGCAAGTAAAGACAACACTCTGGTACAGGGAAGGAATCATTCCAGCTTTCTGTCTATTAATTCACAGTAAGCAGTTCTAGTGACATCACTGTGATAATGAATGGATGAAGAGGCAACTTAGAACAAAACCAGAGAATAGTCTGGGCTGCTGGGCCTGATGTGACAAAGGAAAACATCTCATGAAGGCAGAATGAAACTATCTCATCTCAGACACAGCACCTTATGCAAATTAGGAAGTATCTTGTGGCTCTTCTGAAATACTGCAGGACCACAAAACTTCCTTACTCTCCTGTCTTCCATATTCTTTGCAGTCAAGCAGCTTCATCAAGCAGCATTAAGTACTTGTTACATCTGCCTAGCCTGTATTCTTGGAATCACATGTCACCTGATGTTCAGTGCTGACAGGGACCTCTGGGACTACCATTGCAGAAGACCCGCAGGCAGGGAGAAGAGTTGAGCGAGAATCTAGGATTGTAAATAGAATATTTTTTTTTCCCTCCCCTCTCCCCACCCAAACTGTAAAGTGACACTTGTTTGACTTCATAGGCATTTTAAAAATGTTTTTCCAGAGCAACAGAACAGAAATTTTGATAAATAAATTACAAAATTAGAGCAGAGAAACACATTGTCCATTTTTTTCACTGTGTATACTGCAGTGGATTTGTGCAATGTTGAAAGCTCTTTTTATTTTTTATTTTTATTTAGACTTCCTACAGCTTATACCAGACTGTATATCTTACACCTGAGGCAGGGATTTTTTAGCTGTTGCAGTGATTTTAGAAGTCACAGAATTGTGTTCTACACTCATATTTTTTCCAAAATCCCTTAGAATTGCTAGGCTTCTTCCTCAAGATAGATATCTTTCATCTGTATTTTGTAGCATGAAGTAAAAGTGGGGCCTGTTGTTTAAAAATCAGCAAGGGTGCTTACTTCTGTGAGTGACGTTACTCACTTCACAGACTCAATTGTTTAAGACAGTGGGGGTGTTGTGTAGAGATTTGATTTTACTGCTGCCTTACCAGATGCCATTACAACTTTGTCATTGCAGTGTTTCACATTCCTGGTTTAGAAAAAGCACAGTTAGGGTTTAAATACAAAATTTTAAAGCCTCAAAAAACTTCAGGAAAGCTAAACACCATAGCGACTAGCATCTGGCCTGTGCCTACAAGATTTGCACATGCTACAGCAGCAAAAGAGCACAGTGAAAATCCATTACTAATAGCATTTAGGCACTCTTCTAGCAAGACACAATCACTGAATTTGTAGTATAATGTCTACCAAAGCTATAGGATCTTCAGGATCTTCATGTGTTACAAACCTGTTAATTCATGCTTCTTACAGTTAAAACCTCTTTTATTTACACCTGGATTTAACCAGCACACTCAGAACTCTGTCTCTCCTACTAGGGTATGCTGTAATGCCTAATAACTGAGATTAAATAAATAAAAAACTAAAACAAACAAAAAAAAAGGCAAGGTTTGCTTTCTTAACTAAAAGAGCAGATGAGGTTTGTTATCAAACCAAATTCAGACTGGGATTGCTATCAGACCAAATTCAGACTGTTTACAAGGAAAATTAGAGAGAAAAGATGTTAAATCCTCACAACCACTATAAACCATCTCTGTTAACAGCAATACAGAAATATGCAGTTATTTGTACATTATTTTAAAAAGTTTTTTCTTGCACAATAAGCCTATTTGAGAGCTACATGTATTGAATATAAATGTATTGCTTTACAGTCAGCTTCCAACTAAATTGTCTTGCTGAATACCTTAGATGTTAAGATATTAATTGATTTATGTAGATCAGCAATTAAAACATACAGGCAGATATCACTATGTATACAATATCCATGAAGACAGATAGATTGAGAGAGAAAAAAAAATACACACAGGTATATATATACTTCGGGTCTTAACTGTGTCTTTGTATACATAAACAGAGATATGTATGCAGAGATCAAGATATAAGATAAGTGAAGATACAATAGCCTTCCTCAAAAAAAAAAAAAAAAAAAAATTCAGGGACTACATATTATAAAATAAAACTGGGGTTTTATATTTTTGTGAAAAATATGTCTAGATAATTATATCTTCTATTATAAATACATGTTTTGAAATTACTTTTTAATTTATTTCACTTATTCATATATCAGGAGTCAATGTCTAAAAAACTAAAAGCATTTATTCTGCAACAGAAATAAACAAAATATCAAGCTGTAATATCACTTGAATATATTTTATTGCCCAGGGACTTGATCAAGAGAAAAGCTAGTCTAATAATGGCTGTTTTCTCTTATTAGTGTCTGATAAATTGTTCATACTATTGTTTTATATGTTACAGAACCATCTCATTTGGGACATCAAGATTCAAATGTTAATCTGAAAGTAATTCTCTAATCTCACCTATTCAAGTTTCAAAACATAGTTACATGCTGTTAGGGGTTTGTTTTCATAGAGTGTTCGAATATTATGGTTTGCTGTGAACAATCCTGTATGACTGCAGCTGGTAATTCCCCTGAAGTCTCTACATCACATAATGATCTTAAAATATCAGTGTCACGTATCAGACATTATTTCCATTATGATAATTAGCAGACATAATTTGTCAAAGTACTTTGACAGGTAGGTATCCAGAACAGAACTGTTAAGCTGTCATTCCACCCTAGAGTAGCTTTAGAAAGTTTTTAGCTGGTTAAAAGAATAATATCAAGGTAAAAAAACTTATAGTATTTGCTCCCAAAAATGTATCATTTAGGATTAGTATTGGGGGGAAAAAAAAGGAGTTAAGCTAACAATATTGGTGCATTAATAATTAGTGTAAATATTAATCAATTAAATATAAAATATGCAATCTCCAGGGGTAGTTTCTCTTTACTGAAAGAGTAAATTTCTGGAGCATGGTCCCAAAAGGACAAATAAGAATACTCATGATTGATTTAAAGATAGAGTTACATCAGTTCAGATAAAGCACCATATAGTATAAGAGTCTGATATTTAGTCTGTCCTTGCAGAATCACCAAGAAGAAATAAAGCAGCTTTCTTTTTTCACTTAATAAAAGATCAAACTTCAAATTTCAAATCAAACTCTCTAAGCTTATCTAAATGTCTTTCTCTTGCAGACTGTAATATATGTAATTGATCTATACTGGACAAGAATTTAAAAGAAAACTGCAGCTACATTTACTATGCAAAGGAATTAGTTTGAAAAAAATGTGATAGTCTCACAGGACAAAGACTTTTATTCACAGGTATTTTAGACAGAGGAATAATAACACTTCATTCATTGAATAGCCTATGTTATCTGAATTGTGCAAGGAATATTTAGAAATTCTGAAGTTATAAAGAATCATAACAAATTAGAAACTGCATTACTGAATTTTTTTTTAAGCCAGATATATATATTTTTTTGGGGGGGGGGGAGAGGGGGGTTGTTTTTTGGTTTTTTTTTTGTAATCACAAACTACTATTAGAGTTCCAGGGATTTTCTTTAGATTCAGATAATTTAGAAAAAAAACCCAAAACTATTAAGCAGAAATTTGAGCAGAAATTTGAGCAGAACTTCCTCATTCTCAAATGACTTGGTACTACACATATACTCCTTAGACTAGCAAATGGAAAAGAGTGGGATGACTCTCAGACATTTAGAATAAACTCCAGTTAATATAATGGAATGGATATAAAATAATAGAACAATCAAAAATAGCTGGAGGACACCCTGAGAAGTTATCTGTTCAAAGGCAGGATTGGCACCATCTAAACCATTCTTGACAGGGACCTGTCCAACCTGTTTTTAAAATTTCCAGTGATATAGACACTAATTTTTCCTAGACAATATATTTTGAGCCTCTTCAGTCCTTTAATGACTATTTTCTTTTTTTTGTAATGCCAACCTGAATCTCCATTAACACACCTTAAACTCATTGCATTTAATTTATAACATTTGAATTGTCTTAGAATAATTCCAAGGGTTAGCCTCAAGAACATCTGATAACCACTAAATCTTTGCATGTGTTGTATGGTCTAGATTTTTTCTGCCATAGTAAATAAATATGAAAATATTGTCATAGTAAAGTCCTGGCTTTATTATCCTACTCATACCTAAGCACAGTTCTTCTGAGCCAATGGTAGTTACTGCAGAGTTGTATCAGATTTTCTCACAAAAGAAAAAGAAGGCCTTTGTTTAATTGAAAACTTACTTCATTAGTCCTAATAGTCTTGAAGATTTTATGAAGATATTACTTGAAAAAGTGAAATTGGATCAAAAGCCAGTTTCCATGGTATGAAGTCAGTGGTAAACCTAGAAAGTACAATTAGTTTTTATTAATGTATTAGGAGCAGGTTTTGTATCAATAAACTGAGGATATACTGTAAGATTCTTCTGTTCAAGCAAAATTCCTTAGAGCTGTTTTAATGTAAGACTGAACTCCAAATCACCTCTTTGATCTCAAGGCCCAAGTTTATTCTCACTTACACTGCTTTAAAGACGCCACAGACAGAAAATTACAGCTTGTATAATCCTTTCTGCTTAGTTTTAAGCAGAACCCTGATGTGGACAGATGAGACTTGCAGTACTGACCCAGACTGCAGACCTATTCCTCAGCTGCACTCCTAGTACCATTTTGTGGTCAAAATTTGATAGACAAGTCAGATGAGAAGTCACTTCTAGAAATGCTCAAAGTTTAAATACCATAAGAATAGATAGGATTTGTCACTATTCTGGACTTCAGTTATGCATCCTCTAACTTGCTATTTGTAGAAGATGAAGCTGTTCAGTTTCTTAACTTTCCTCCAAAGCTTGTACAGACAAACTTCAAAACTTTAAAAGACAATGGTTATAAAGTTTCTGCAATATTTTGAATTGGTGGATGATGGGAATAGACTTTAGGGAGGGAGAGAATTCTTCTAAAAACTTTCTCTCAAATCATTAGCAACAACCACAGAATCCATTATTTCCCTCAGTGTATGATTCAAGTTTCTTTCAGATGTAAAAAAGAGGCAAATTTATTGTTTATAATCACAGTGCTTGCTAATTTATTTTTTTTTTTAATAGAGGGAGTTGAGAATTTTTCTACAATGTTTTTCCACTAGAAAACATTTATTTGTTCAAAATAAGAAAAAGATCAGAAATGTTTGGGTTTTGGTTATTTTTTGATGTATATCCTAATAGCCAGAGATTTAGAACACAGATTTAAGACCATTTTTCCTGATACAGAATTCTTCCTGATATGAGAAACAGTATGAGCATACCACTTGATGATGGCAAACATTATATGCAGTATGGATATATCTTCTGAAAAAAAACCCCATCTTCTTCCCATGTCGGAGTTAAACCACTTGCATAAAACATAAATCTTGCATGTATTCATTTGTAAACCTAATTATCACTTTTCAGGCTGTCTTTTTCATTTAAGTAGTTCGTTAATACTATGTTGTAAGTTGAAATGCTCCCTAAATTCAAGTTGCAATGCTCTGTTTGGAGGAAAGAAAGTACTAAAGGTGGAATAGTCCATTCCTTCTTTGCTTCATTCTGTCTTTTGTGTCGGAGCAGGCAGGGAAAATACCAACTTGCTAAATGATCCTGTACTGCAGATATATACATGGTCATTAGCCTACCTCATTTTCTGTGGACAGCTTCTCCTCCCTTATACAGAATCTTCAATATTTTTTTTTTTCATAAGAAGAATAAAAGACACTGTTTTGCACAACTTCACAAGACAAACCAAAGCCCCGGGGAGCTCCCCTGTCCCATGAAGGTAAAAGCAAGAAGACAATGAAAATTAGAAAAGCAAAAATCACATTGTGGTGAAATACTTCATAAATCTGTAAAGGGATTTTCTCAGAAGTCTGAGATTTTCCCCTATTTCTTTGCCTCTGACAAACATGATGAATGTTTAATACAATGTAATGGATATGAATTGCTAAATAAAATTTAATTCACATCTTCCTTTGAGATAATTGCGAGGTTTTTCGATTCTATGAACACAGTTGCTTGCTGATTGCAACAACTCTGAATAACATATTAAAGGTCTACCAAATGAAACAGGATGAATGTTCACATCTGGGATGAAAAAATTTGTATTTAAAATGTGTATATTAAAATATGCTTTTTTTCATTCAACTTCATAGTCTGAGAAATATGAAGAAAAATATTGTATTAATAGACATTCAGATTTTCAAAGCTTTCACTGAAGAAATCTCCATTTAAAATGAAAGCTGCAGTCGGAGAGTACCTG